>JAVJIF010019611.1:0-42092 GCA_038442645.1 Agave tequilana | reverse complement strand
AAATCTTTGTAACTGGGTTTTATCTTTAATTTTATCGGAAATTTGTTTGCAAATTCTATTGATCTATTGATTAGTATTATGGTTCCCCTATGAATATTGTGAATTTAGAATTGTGAATTGTAATATTTATGAATACAAACCATTTCTGATATGTGAATCCCTTAATAGTTGAAATGAAGTTAGAGTCGGAGGGTTCAGTGGTTGAAATGGTGATTTCGTTTAATGAGAAAGGTAACTCTTCTTCCGATATGGTTGCAATTTCTTTTCATTTATCGAGTTGAGTCTGAATAAGGCACATTTGGGTTTCGTATGCTAAATTTTTTGATTCTATTTGGCTTAAATTTTCTTTAATATTCTTAATTTCTTCTTTTAATAATTTTATTTCTGTTCGAAGTTCATGAATGCTATTTGGTTGGGGCTTCAAGGTTGTATTTACGGGATAGGTCTCAAAAAGTTTTGAGATACTAAAAGGTTGAATTAGTTTATCCGTATTGTCTTCTTCATTGATTATTAGGGTTTTCAATTTTTCTAAATGTTCCTTTTGTTTTTCCGGGTCTGGAATCTGTTGTATCATATCGAATATCAATTCTTTTGAATCTTTTTTTAAATTTTTTGCCTTAGGTAATTTTAGAGTATTTCTTGTATTAATCATATTAATTTGTTTACATGTACACATATGGTCACTAGAACTTGAAGAATAGTAAAATCCATCATCTTCAGATATTTTATTAATTTCAGAATAGAGTTGTAATTTTTCTTTAAATTTTTCTTTTATGTTTGAATCTATATCTGATAGATTGTCTATGATTTCATTAATTCTATTTTTGCCTTTTAATTTACATTTACTTGCGATGTGACCAGGCTTGCAACATTTATAACAAGTAATTCTTTTAGATTGATAATAATCTTCGTTTGAATGTTTTCGAGAATATTTGTATTTCTTTGGCTTATGCTTTTTATAAGGAATCATTTTTTGTTTGTGTTTCTTTTCTATTGAGGGAGCTTTTATTCCTGTGATGCCAAATGCTTCACAGAAAGGGCCCATTTCTTTTCATTTATTACCGTATTTGGCTTGAAATTTTAATTTCTGACAGGCTAGTAGTGCTTCCTTTTTAACGAATGCAAATAATTGACCGTATGTAATAGTACTAAAATCAATATTATCATCTTCAATTCCCATGGCCTTTTTAATACTGGTGAAAACTCGTTGTGAAAATAAATTGGGTAGACCTGTAATAAATTTTTCTTTCCAAAAAGATTTGGTTGAATCAGACCGTTTTAACACATGAGTTAGAAACATATCTTTGTACCATCGAAAATCAGAAAGGGTTGGACATCGAAGGTTAATAAGGAATATTTTTGAAGATCCTAATTCTTCTGCAGGGTTTCCTACAAAATGTGTTGCTATTGTGACGATGAGAAAACTAGTAGAATCATTTCTCCTAGTAATTGTTCCATGAGCATCTTCTACTTTTATTTCGTGATTTAAAATAGTTTGTTTGTCTTCAAGGGTCAATGAGTTATCCCACCAATATTTTAATTGACCAGTGAATCCGGTGACAATGTAAACAGTGGACATTTTGTTCTTGTAGTCAGTTTGTTTTGTTGGCAGTTACTGCCATACCAATTTCTTGTAAAGTGTTTAATATTTCATATTCACTTTTGCCATCAATATTCCATTCATAAACTGAAGTACCATCGTAACTTGACTTGAATATTGCTCGTTCTTCATATTGAATATCTGGAAGGGTTGGCCTAGGATAATAATTCCTAGTTCTTCCTTTACGCCAATAATTTTTGTATGAATTGTTATGCTGCTTGTACTTTCGATGAATTCTATTAATTTCTAAATCTTGATCTGTTCCTTGAATATCATCTTCTATTTGATTAATTTGTTGTACTAAGGAATTGTCTGAGGCTGAAGAGTCTTCAGCAGATTCAGATTCTGATGCATTTTGTTCTTCAATCGTATTTATCTTTGATGTGCTTGGAATATCTTTATTAATTTTTTCTAGAGTTTGAGTTATTTGTCCTAGTAAGTTTAGTGGTTGAATTTTTTCTTCAAATTCAATTGGTATATTAGTTAGTTGAAAATGTGGTGCTGAATAACTTTGTGGAAATTTAGGACTGGACTCTTTGTGTACCCCTTTAATTTCAGTTGATAAAGAATCTATTTGTTGTGCTATCGTGTGCAGCATTTGATTTGAATAATTATTTTGATGATATATTTTCTTAATGTCTTCAATGTTAACCGGTTCATTATTATCTTTTCCCTTTTTAAAGGATGAGGCAGTAATGTCTCCTTCTTTAGTAGTAATTTTAATAGATTGCAATGGGGGATAGATAGAAGTTACTGTTTGACCGTCGGATAATTGCCATTTTTTATATAAACTAGTTTGAACATTGATTTGAGATTGGTTGTACGGGTTTTGAATGCCCTGTTTTATTAAATAATATTCTAACCATATTTCGAAGTTAAAATTAATTTTATGTTTTTCTATATCAGTGATCCATTCTTTTATTAATATTTCCTGATAAGTTTTATCAAATTCTGAGAACCAATTAAAATATTCGGATTCTTCTCTGAAGTCTTTCATTAATTCAAAACTATTATTAATGAATGGTTTATCACTAGTAATGACATTAATCTCACTACTAAAGTCTCCTTTCATCTGTGATGATGTCGGAGAATAATTTCCTGATCCATTTCTGGAAGAGGAGATTTATGAAATACTTTAATGGGCTGTTGTAATGAATAATCTGAGCATGACCTCCTACTAGATTCAGGATACCTGAAAGAGGTTGAAGGTTTTTCTTTCAGCGAATTAAATCGTATTAATACCGTTCCATCATTTTCTTCAATAATATCAGAAATTTCTGTTCTTTATATGTCTCTAGGAGTTTGAGGATTTTCAATCCTAAATTCCTCTGGAATTGTGATTTCATTCCACTTTAATCTTCTTGGGACAAAGGTTTTTGAATGTTCAGTTTCAATTTGAAGTAAGACAGTTTCTTCTTGTGTAGAGGTATTCATCATTTTGAATTTAGGGTTCATATTAGAGTTCATTAATTTGAAATACATTTTATACATAACTGCTACTTGTTCAGTAAATTTTCAAATTCGTCATCTTGTAAATGAATGTCTAAGATTAATGAATTTAAGAATAATGGATCTGTTAATGATACAGAGTAGTTAGGCATACGATTGAAATAGACTGGACCATTACATATATTTGTTTGAATCATAGACAAAATAGACGACTTGTATCTTTTTAGTCTTTTGTCTCTTAAGGCTGTATACACAGTAATATCTACACCTGTATGAACTAAGGGTTTAATGGCTACCTGTATTAGGCCAAAATATATGTAACGAAATCCTTTCTTTAGAAATTCTTATAATACCAAGGTGGATAATAATGGAATGGTTTGAAATTTATTCTGAATATTGAATGTTTCTTCATGAATTTTAATTGCGTATGATGTTTTGAAGTCAAATGTTCCTATACTATAGATGTTTTCTAATTTTTCATTTGGAATTTTTCATTCTAAATAGTCCTCATGAATTATGTCTTCCCTACTTCTTACTATCTTCTTAGTTGAGCCTGAGGATGAATTAGAACCTAGAAGCATTCTTCTTACAATGTTAGCCATAATTAATGCATGATCAAATGTATGCTGCAACTCTAGTCTTAACGGGAACACGGGAACACTATATATATATATATATATATATATATATATATATATATATATATATATATATATATATATATATATATGTAGCCATTTTCTTGCATTGTTGTTATCATTAGTGCGTATCAATTGCATGTTAAAACTCTGCATTAGCGTTTGACCAAATTAAACTTATTTCTGTACTTAATTTGAAAGTTTGACCAAAAGTCAATTTTTTAGCCCCGACTTGCCTAAAGTATGCCTTATAAAGCCAAATAAGGCCCAAACAGGGAGAAAACTTGATTTTAAATAGCCGGGAACGGTATTACAAAGCTTCTATATTCAATTACTATTAATAAACTTGTTTCTAGCCTTAATCTGAAAGCTTGACGAAAAGTCAAACTTTCAGTCCCGATTGGCCTAAACTAGGGTTTATAAGAACGTATAGGCCCAAAAAGGAGAGAGAACATGTTTTCAAGAGCCGAGAGTAGTATTACATAGTAATTTTATATAAAATTCAAACCTTCAGCCTTGATTGGCCTGAATGAGGCATTATAAGAGCCAAATAGGATCCAAACTGGAGGAGAATGTGGTTTTCAAGAGCTGTGAGTGGTATTGCATAGTTTTTATATCTAATTACTACTAATTAACCTTGTTTCTAGCGTTAATTAAAAGTTTGACCAAAAGTCAAACTTTCAGCCCCGATTAGCCATAGGGTCCAAATAAAGAGAAATGCAGTTTTTAATAGCCGCGAGTATATTACATAGTTTTTATGTATAATTATCACTATTAAACTTGTTTCTAGTTTTAATTAGAAAGTTTTACCAAAAGTTAAACTTTCAGCCTCGACTGCTTGAACCAGGTCTTATAAGAGCCGAGAAGGCCCAAACGGGGAAAAATATGGTTTTTAAGAGCTGAGAGTAGTATCACATCGTGTATATGCATAACTACTACTAATTAAACTTGTTTCTATTTTTGATTTAGAGGTTTGACTAAACGTCAAACTTTCAACCCGAATTGGCCTGAACTAGGCCTTATAAGAACCCAATAGGGTTGAAATGGGGAGAAAATGTAGTTTTTAAGAGCTGGGGGTAGTATTACATAGTTTTTATATATAATTACTACTAATTAAACTTGATTCTAATCTTAATTGGGAAGTTTGATGAAAAGTCAAACCTTTAGCCCTTATTGGCCTTAACTAGGCCTTATAAGAGCCAAATAGGGCCCAAATGAAAGGAAAATATTATTGTCAAGAGCTGAGAGTGTTATTACATAGTTTCTATATACAATTACAGCTAATTAACCTTGTTTCTAGTGCTAATTGAGAAGTTTGATCAAAAGTCAAATTTTTAGCCCCGAATTGGCCAGGACTAAGTTGTATATGAGCCGAATAGGTCCCAAACGGGGGGAAAAAATGAAGTTTTCAATAACTCAAAGTACTATTACATTGTTTTTATGTATAATTACTACTAATTAAACTTGGTTCTTTTCTTAATTGAGATGTTTCACTAAAACTCAAACTTTCAGCCCTGATTGGCTAGAACTAGGCCTTATAAGAGCAGAGAATAGGGTCCAAATGGGGAGAAAACATGGTTTTCAAGAGCTGGGAGTAGTATCACATAGTTTGTATGTATAACCACTACTAATTCAATTTGTCTCTATTCTTAAGTTGGAAGTTTGACCAAAAGTTAAACTTTTCAGCCCCGATTGGCCTGAATTATACCTTATATGAGCCGAATTGGACCCAAACTGGAGGAAAATATGGTTCCGAGAGCTACGAGTGGTGTTACATAGTTTCTATGTACAATTACTGCTAATTATCGCTGTTTATTGTGTTAATTGGGTATTTTTACCAAAAGTCAAACTTTAACCCTGATTGGACTGAACTAGGCCTTATAAGATACGAAAAGGGCCCAAACAGGGACAAAATGCGATTATCCAGAGCCGGGAGTAGTATTACATAATTTTTTATATATAATTACTTCTAATTAAACTTTCTTCTAGTCTTAATTTGGAAGTTTGATTAAAAGTCAAACTTTCACACTGATTGGCCTAAACTAGGAGCCAGATATAGTTTAAACAGGGAGAAAACTTGATTTTAAAGAGCCGAGAGTAGTATTACATAGTTTCTATATGCAGTTACTACTATTAATCTTGTTTCTAGTCTTAATCTGAAAATTTGACTTTTGTCAAACTTTCAGCTCTGGTTGGCCTGAACTAGGCCTTATAAGAGCCGAATGGGACCAAACGGTAGGAAAACATAGTTTTCAAGTACCGTGAATGGTATTACGTAGTTTCTATGTACAAGTACTACAAATTAACCTTATTTCTAATATTAATTAGAAAATTTAACTAAAAGTCAAATTTTAAACCCTGATTAGCCTGAACAGGGCCTTATTAAAGCTAAATAGGATCCAAACGGGGAGAAAATGCAGCTTTCACGAGACAGGAGTACTTTTACATTGTAACTTTGTATAATTACTACTAATTAAACTTGTTTCAGGTCTTAATTTAGATTTTTGACCGAAAGTCAAATCTTGATCCCTTATGGGCCTGAATTAGGCCTTGTAAGAGCCGAATAGGGCTCAAACGGTAGGAAATATTATTTCAAAAGCTGAAAGTGGTATTACATTGTTTCTATGTATAATTACTACTAATTAACCTAAGTTCTAATTTTAATTAGAAAGTTTGACTAAAAGTCAAAGTTTCAACTCTGATTGGTCTGAACTGGCCTTATAAGAGCCAAGTAGGGCCCAGACAGGGAGAAAACATGGTTTTCAAGAGCTGAGAGTAGTATCATATAGTTTTTATGTATAATTTTGATTAATTAAACTTGTTTATATTCTTAATTTGAAATTTTTTCAAAAAAATTAAACTTTTAGCCTCGATTGACCTAAATTAGGTCATATAAATAAGAGCTAAAAAGGGGCCAAACCAGAGGAAAACATGGTTTTCTAGAGCTGAGAGTTGTATTACATAGTTTCTATGTAAATTACTACTATTTTATCTAGTTTCTAGTTTTAATTGAGAAGTTTGACTAAAAGTCAAACGTTCAGCCCCGATTGGTCTAAACGAGGCCTTATAAGAACCGAAAAAGGCCCAATCCGGGAGAATATGCTATTTTCAGGAGCTAGGAATAGTATTATATAGTTTTTATGTATAATTACTACTAATTAAACTTGTTTCTAGTCTTAATTGAAAAGTTTGACCAAAGTCAGACTTTCAGTCTCAATTTCCCTGAACTAGGCCTTATATAAGCCGAATATGACCTAACAGAGAGAAAACAAGGTTTTTAAAGAGCCAGGAGTATTATTACATAGTTTCTATGTACAATTGTGGCTAATTAATCTTGTTTCTAGTGTTAATTAGAAAGTTTAACCAAAAGTCAAACTTTCAGCCCCGATTGGCCTGAATTAGACCTTATAAGAGCCGAAAAGCGCCCAATCTGGGTGAAACTACGATTTTCAAGAGCTGGGAGTAGTTACATAGTTTTTATATATAATTACTACTAATTAAACTATTTTCTGGCCTTAATTGGAGAGTTTGATCAAAAGTCACTCTTTCAGCCCAGATTGGCCTGAGCTAGGCCTTAAAAAAGCCGAATATGACCTAAACAGGGAAAAAATATAGTTTAGGAGCTAGGAGTAGTATTACATAGTTTTTATATACAATTACTACTAATCAAACTTGTTTCTACTATTAATCAGAAAGTTCGTCTAAAAGTCAAACTTTCAGGCTCGATTGGCCTGAACTAAGTTTTATAAGGGCAGAATAGGACTTAAACAAGGAGAAAACATGCTTTCAAGAGCCGAGAGTAGTATTACATAGTTTTTATATATAATTACTACTAATTAAACTTGTTTCTATTCTTTATTGGGAAGTTTGATAAAAACTCAAATCTTCAGCCCCGATTGGCTTGAACTAGGCATTATGAAAGCCGAATAAGGCTCAAACAAGGAGAAAACATCTTTTCACGAGCCGGGAGTAGTACTACATATTTTCATGTAAAATTACTACTAATTAAACTTGTTTCTATTCTTAATAGGAAAGTTTGACCAAAAGTCAAATCTTCAGCTCCAATTGGCCTCAACTAGGCATTATAAGAGCCGAACATGACCCAAACGAGAGGAAAATATGATTTTCAAGAGCCGTGAGTTGTATTACATAGTTTCTATATGCAATTACTACTAAATAACCTTGTTTCTAGTGTTAACTAGTTTAACTTATTTTAGGATTATTTGAGAATTTTTATCAAAAGTTAAATTTCAGCCCAGATTGGCCTGAACTAGGCCTTATAAGAGACGAATGAGGACCAAACTGGAGGAAAAAAGGTTTACAAGGGACGTGAATGGTGTTATATATTTTCTATGTATAATTACTACTAATTAACTTTGTTTCTAGTGTTAATTGGAAAGTTTGATCTAGAGTCAAACTTTCAGCCCCGATTGGCCTGAATTAGGGAATATAAGAGCTGATTAGGGCCCAAACGGGAAAAAATGAGGTTTTCAAGAGCGAGAGTAGTATTACATAGTTTTTATGTGCAATTACCACTAATTAAACTATTTTCTAATCTTAATATGAAAGTTTGACCAAAATCCAAACTTTCGGTTCTTATTGGCCTGAACTAGGCCTTATAAGATCTGAATGGGGCTAAACGGGAGAAAAACATGGTTTTCAAGTGCAGAGAGTGGATTATAGAGTTTCTATGCACAATTATTACTAATTAACCTTGTTTCTTATGTTAATTAGGAATTTTGATCACAAGTCAAACTTTCATTCCTGATTGGCCTGAACTAGTCCTCATAAGAGCCAATTAGGGCTCAAACGAGGTTTTCAAGAGCCAAGAGTAGTAATACATAGTTTTTATATATAATTACTATTAATTAAACTAATTTTTAGTCTTAATTGGGAAGTTTTACTAAAAGTCAAACTTTCAACCCTGTTAACCTGAATTAGGCCTTATAAGAGCAATTAGGGTCCAAACGGGAAGAAAATGAGGTTTTTAAGTGCCGGGAGTAGTATGACATAGTTTCATGTATAATTACTACTAATTAAACTAGTTTCCAGTCTTAATTGGGAAGTTTAGTAAAAGTTAAACTTTCAACCCCAATTGGCCTGAATTAGGCCTTATAAGAGCCGATTAGGGCCCAAACGAGGAGAAAACGTGATTTTCAAGAGCCCATAGTAGTATGATAGTGTTTTTATATATAATTACTACTAATTAAACTTGTTTCTAGTTTTTATTGGGAAGTTTGACCAATAATCAAACTTTCAACACTGATTGGCCTGAACTAGGCCATATAAGAGCCGAATGGGACCAAACGGGAGGAAAACATGGTTTTTAAGGGCCGTCAATGGTATTACTTAGTTTCTATGTACAATTAATACTAATTAACCTTGTCTCTAGTAAGTTCGACTAAAAGTTGTTTCAGCCCCAATTGGCCTGAACCAGTCCTTATAATAGCCGCCCAAACGAGGAGAAAATAAAGTTTTCAAGAGCTAAGAGTATTAATACATAGTTTTTTTGCATAATTACTACGATTAAACTAGTTTCTAGTCTTAATTGGAAAGTTTTATCAAAAATCAAACTTTCTGCCCCGATTGGCCTGGACTAGGCTTTATAATAGCCGAATAGGAACCAAATGGGAGGAAAATATGATTTTCAAGGGTCGTGAATGGTATTGCATAGTTCTATGTACAATTACTTCTGATTAACCTAATTTCTATTGTTAATTTGGAAGCTTAACCAAAAGTCAAACTTTAAAGCCCTGTTAACCTGAACTAGGCCTTATTAGAGCTGAATAGGGTCCAAATGGGGAGAAAATGTAGTTTTCAAGAGCAGCGAGTAGTATTACATAGTTTTTATGTATAATTCCTACTAATTAAACTTGTTTCTAGTCTTAATTGGAAAGTTTGACCAAAGTCAGACTTTCTGTCCCGATTGCCCTAAATTAGGCCTTATGTGAGCCGAATATGACCTAAATAGAGATAAAACATGATTTTAAAGCGCCAGGAGTATTATTACATAGTTTCTATGTACAATTGTGGCTAATTAATCTTGTTTCTAGTGTTAATTGGAAAATTTGACAAAGAGTCAAACGTTCAGCCCTGATTGGCTTGAACTAGGCCTTATAAGAGCCGAAAAGGGCCAAATCGGGGAGAAACTAGGGTTTTCAAGAGCTGGGAGTAGTATTACATAATTTTTATGTAAATTACTACTAATTAAACTTGTTTCTGGCCTTAATTGGAGATTTTGATCAAAAGTCACTCTTTCCGCCCAGATTGGCCTAAGCTAGGCCTTTAAAAAGTCGAATATGACCTAAACAGGGAGAAAATATTGTTTAGGAGCTAGGAGTAGTATTACATAGTTTCTATATACAATTACAACTAATTAATTTGTTTCTACTATTAATCAGCAAGTTCGTATAAAAGTCAAATTTTCAGGCTCGATTGGCCTGAACTAGGCATTATAAGAGCAGAATAAGACTCAAACAAGGAGAAAACATACTTTCAAGAGTCAGGAGTAGTATTACATAGTTTTTATGTATAATTACTATTAATTAAACTTGTTTCTATTCTTTATTGGGAAGTTTAATAAAAAGTCAAATCTTCAGCCCCGATTGGCCTGAACTAGGCATTAGAAAAGCCGAATAGAGCTCAAACAGGGAGAAAATATCTTTTCAAGAGCCGAGAGTAGTATACATAGTTTTCATGTAAAATTACTATTAATTAAATTTGTTTCTATTCTTAATAGGGAAGTTTGACCAAAAGTTAAATCTTCAGCCCCGACTGGCCTCAACTGGGCATTATAAGAGCCGAACATGACCCAAACGAGAGGAAAATATGATTTTCAAGAGACGTGAGTGGTATTACATAGTTTCTATATGAAATTACTACTAAATAACCTTGTTTCTAGTGTTAACTAGTTTAACTTGTTTTAGGATTATTTGAGAATTTTTGCCAAAAGTCAAATTTCAGCCCTGATTGGCCTGAACTAGGCCTTATAAGAGACGAATGGGGACAAACTGGAGGAAAACAAGGTTTAAAAGGGACGTGAATGGTATTACATAGTTTCTATGTATAATTACTACTAATTAACTTTGTTTCTAGTGTTAATTAGAAAGTTTGACCTAGAGTCAAACTTTCAGCCCCGATTGGCCTAAACTAGGCAATATAGAGCTGATTAGGGCCCAAACGGGATAAAAATGAGGTTTTCAAGAGCCGAGAGTAGTATGACATAGTTTTTATGTGCAATTACCACTAATTAAACTATTTTCTAGTCTCAATATGAAAGTTTGACCAAAACCCAAACCTTCAGTTCTTATTAGCCTGAACTAGGCCTTATAAGAGCTGAATGGGGCCAAACGGGAGAAAAACATGATTTTTAAGTGCTGAGAGTGGATTATAGAGTTTCTATGCACAATTATTACTAATTAATCTTGTTTCTTATGTTAATTTAGAATTTTGATCAAAAGTCAAACTTTCAGTCCTGATTGGCCTGAACTAGGCCTTGTAAGAGCCAATCAGGGATCAAACAATGTTTTTAAGAGCCAAGAGTAGTAATACATAGTTTTTATGTATAATTACTTTTAATTAAACTAGTTTTTAGTCTTAATTGAGAAGTTTTACTAAAAGTCAAACTTTCAACCCCGCTTGGCCTGAATTAGGCCTTATAAGAGCTGATTAGGGCCCAATCGAGGAGAAAATGAGATTTTCATGTACCGGAGTAGTATGACATAGTTTCATGTATAAAATTACTACTAATTAAACTAGTTTCCAGTCTTAATTGGGAAGTTTACTAAAAGTTGAACTTCAACCCCAATTGGCCTGAATTAGGCCTTATAAGAGCCGATTAGGGCCCAAACGAGGAGAAAACGTGATTTTCAAGAGCCCGAAGTAGTATGACAGTGTTTTTATGTACAATTACTACTAATTAAACTTGTTTCTAGTTTTTATTGGAAAGTTTGACCAAAAATCAAACTTTCAATACCGATTGGCTTGAACTAGGCCTTATAAGAGTCAAATGGGACCAAACGGGAGAAACATAGTTTTTAAGGGCCGACAATGGTATTACGTAGTTTCTATGTACAATTAATATTAATTAACCTTGTCTCTAGTAAGTTCGACCAAAAGTTGTTTCAACCTCAATTGGCCTGAACTAGTTCTTATAAAACCCACCCAAACAAGGAGAAAATAAAATTTTCTAGAGCTAAAGAGTATTAATACATAGTTTGCAATAGCTGGGAGTAGTATTTCATAGTTATTATATATAATTGCTACTAACAAAACTTGTTTCTAGTCTTAATTGTGAAATTTGATTAAAAGTCACTCTTTCAGCCCCGATTGGCTTCAACTAGGACTTATAAGAGCCGAAAATGACCTAAACAGGGAGAGAACATTGTTTTAAAGAGCCAGAAGTTGTATTACATAATTTCTATATACAATTACTACTAATTAAACTTGTTTCACTCTTAATCAGGAAGTTTGTCTAAAAGTCAAACTTTCAGCCCCTATTGGCCTGAACTAGGTATTATAAGAGCATAGTATGGCTCAAACAAGGAGAAAACATGTTTTCAAGAGTCGGGAGTAGTATTATATAGTTTTTATATATAATTACTACTAATTAAATATGTTTCTATTCTTAATTGTGAAGTCTAACCAAAAGTCAAATTTTCATTCCCGATTGGCCTAAACTAGACATTCTAAGAGCCGAATAGGACTCAAACAGGGAGAAAATATGTTTTCAGGAGTCAGAAGTAGTATTACATAGTTTCTATGTATAACCACTACTAATTCAATTTGTTTCTATTCTTAAGTTGGAAGTTTGACCAAAAGTTTAACTTTTCAGTCCCGAATGACCTGAATTATGCCTTATATGAGCCGAATTGGGCCCAAATTGGAGGAGAATATGGTTTCAAGAGCTGAGAGTGGTGTTACTTAGTTTCTATGTACAATTACTGCTAATTATCCTTATTTCTTGTGTTAATTGGGTATTTTTACCAAAAGTCAAACTTTAACTCTAATTGGGCTGAATTAGGCCTTATAAGATACGAAAAGGGCCTAAACAGGGACAAAATGTGATTATCCAGAGCGGGAGTAGTATTACATAGTTTTTATATATAATTACTTCTAATTAAATTTTCTTCTTGTCTTAATTGGAAGGTTTGATCAAAAGTCAAATTTTCACCCCGATTGGCCTGAACTAGGAGCCAGATATAGCTTAAATAGGGAGAAACTTGATTTTAAAGAGCCGAGAGTAATATTATATAGTTTCTATATGCAGTTACTACTACATAAACTTGTCTCTAGTCTTAATCTGGAAGTTTGACTTTTGTCAAACTTTCAGCCCTAGTTGGCCTGAATTAGAGCTTATAAAAGCCAAATGGGACGAAACGGGAGAAAAACATGGTTTTCAAGTGCCGTGAATGGTATTACAAAGTTTCTATGTATAAGTACTACTGATTAGCCTTATTTCTAATATTAATTAGTAAATTTGACTAAAAGTCAAATTTTAAAGCCCTGATTGGCCTGAACAAGGACTTATAAAAGCTAAATAGGGTCCAAACGGGGAGAAAATATAGTTTTTAAGAGACGGGAGTAGTTTTACATTGTAACTTTGTATAATTACTACTAATTAAACTTTTTTCAGGTCTTAATTTAGAGCTTTGACTAAAAGTCAGATCTTCAGCCCTTATGAGCCTGAATTAGACCTTGTCAGAGCTGAATAGTGCCAAAACGGGAGGAAATTTTTTTTCAAAAGCTGAAAGTAGTATCACATAGTTTCTATGAACAATTACTACTAATTAACCTAAGTTCTAATTTTAATTAGGAAGTTTGATTAAAAGTCAAACTTTCAACCCCGATTGGCCTGAACTAGGCCAAGAGCCAAATAGGGCCCAGACAGGGAGAAAACATGATTTTCAAGAGCCGAGAATAGTATCATATAGTTTTTATATATAATTTTGATTAATTAAACTTGTTTATATTCTTAATTTGAAATTTTTGTCAAAAAATCAAACTTTTAGCCTCGATTGACCTAAATTAGGCCATATAAGAGCTAAAAATGGGCCAAACCAGAGGAAAACATGGTTTTCTAGATCTGAGAGTTGTATTACATAGTTTCTTGTAAAATTACTGCTATTTTTTATTGTTTCTAGTGTTAATTGAGAAGTTTGACTAATAGTCAAACGTTCAACCACGATTAGCCTGAACTAGGCCTTATAAGAACCGAAAAAGGCCCAATCAGAGAGAAAATGTGATTTTCAAGAGCCGAGAATAGTATTACATAGTTTTTATATATAATTACTACTAATTAAACTTGTTTCTAGTCTTAATTGGATAGTTTGACCAAAGTCAGACTTTCAGTCCCGATTGCCGTGAATTAGGGCCTTATATGTGCCGATTATGACCTAAACAGAGAGAAAATATGGTTTTAAAGAGCTACGGGTTTTATTACATAATTTCTATGTACAATTGTGGCTAATTAACCTTATTTGTACTGTTAATTGGAATGTTTAGCCCAAAGTTAAACGTTCAGCCCCGATTGGCCTGAACTAGGCCTTCTAATAGCCAAAAAGGGCCCAATCGGGAGAAACTACAATTTTCAAGAGCTAGGATAGTATTACATAGTTTTTATGTATAACTACTACTAATTAAACTTGTTTCTAGCCTTAATTGGAGAGTTTGATCAAAAGTCACTCTTTCAGCCCAGATTGGCCTAAGCCTAGGCCTTTAAAAAACCGAATATGACCTAAACAGGGAGAAAATATTGTTTAGGAGCTAGGAGTAGTATTACATAGTTTCTATATATAATTACTACTAATTAAACTTATTTACTATTAATCAGGAAGTTCGTCTAAAAGTCAAACTTTCATGCTTGATTAGCCTGAACTAGGCATTATAAGAGCAGAATAGGACTCAAAAAAGGAGAAAATATGCTTTCAAGAGCCATGAGTACTATTACTTAGTTTTTATGTATAATTACTACTAATTAAACTTGTTTCGACTCTTTATTGGGAAGTTTGATAAAAAAAGTCAAATCTTCAGCCCTGATCAATGTCTGAACTAGGCATTATGAAAGCTGAATAGGGCTCAAAATAGGGAGAAAACATCTTTTCAAGAGCCAGGAGTTGTACTACATAGTTTTCATGTAAAATTACTACTAATTAAACTTGTCTCTATTCTTAATAGGGAAGTTTGACCAAAAGTGAAATCTTCAGCCCTGATTGGCCTCAACTGGGCATTATAAGAGCCAAACATGATCCAAACAATAGAAAAAATATGGTTTTCAAGAGCCGTGAGTGGTATTAAGTAGTTTCTATATGCAATTACTACTAAATAACCTTTTTTCTAGTGTTAATTGGATGTTTGATAATTGGAAGTTTGACCAAAACTCAAATTTCAGCCCCGATAAGCGTGCACTAATGCCATTTAAGAGTTGAATAGGGACTAAATGGGGAGAAATTGAGGTTTTCAAGAGCTAGGAGTAGTGTTACGTAGTTTTTATATATAACTACTATAAATTAAACTTATCTCTGTAGTTAATTTGAAAGATTGATCAAAAGTCAAATTTTTAACCCTGACTAGCCTGAAGTAGGCCTTATAAGAGTCTAATAGGGCCTAAACAAAGAGAAAATATGTCTTTAAAGAGCCAGGAAAAGTATTACATAGTTTTTATATACAATTACTATTAATTAAACTTGTTTCTAACCTTAATCTGAATGTTTGACTGAAAGTCAAATTTTCAGCCCGATTGGCCTGAACGAGGCTTTATAAAAACCGAATAGGGCCTAAAAGTGGAGAAAACATGTTTTCAAGAGCCGAGAGTAGTATTAAATAGGTTTTATTTATAAATACTACTAATTAAATTTGTTTCTATTCTTAATTAGAAAGTTTGACTAAAAGTCAAACCTTCAGCCCTGATTGGCTTGAATGAGGCATTATAAGAGCCAAATAGGACCCAAACAGGAGGAAAATATGATTTTCAGGAGTCGAGAGTAATATCACATAGTTTCTATGCATAACTACTACTAAATTAAACTTGTTTCTATTTTTAATTTGAAAGCTTGACTAGAAGTGAAATTTTCAGCCCCAATTGACTGAACTAGGCCTCATCAGAGCCAAACAGGACTCAAACGGGCGGAAAACATGATTTTCAAGAGCAAAAAGTGGTATTACATTTCTTCGATGTATAATTATTGTTAATTAACCTTGTTTCTAGTATTAATTAGGGAGTTTGATTAAAAGTCAAACTTTCACTCCGATTGGCATGAACTAGGCCTTATAAGAGCCGAATATGACCTAAACGGGAGAGAAAACTTGTTTTGAAGTGGTGGGAATAGTATTACATAGTTTCTATGTACAATTTCGACTAATTAAACTAGTTTGTAGTCTTAATCTAGAAGTTTGACCAAAAGTCAAATTTTGAGCCCTGATTGGCCTTATCTACGCATTATAAGAGCCGAATAGGGCCCAAACAGGGAGAAAATATGATTCTCAAAGGCCAGAAGTAGTATTACGTAATTTATATATCAATTACTACTAATCAACCTTGTTCTAGTGTTAATTGAAAGTTTAACAAAAGTTTAAACTTTCTACATGGATTAGTCAGAACTAGGCTATATAAGAGCTAAATAGGGCCTAAAAAGGGGAGAAAATGAGGTTTTTATGAGCTGAGATTAGTATTAAAAAGTTATTATGTATAACCACTATAAATTAAACTTTTTCTATTTTTAATTTTGAAGGTTGACTGTAAGTCAAACTTTCAACCCCGATTGATGAGAGCTAGGCCTTATAAGAGTCAAAATGGGACCAAACGGGAGGAAAACATGGGTTGTAAGTGTTGTGAATGGTATTACATAATTTCTATGTAAAATTACTACTAATTAATCTTGTTTCTAGAGTTAATTGAGAAGTTTAACGAAGAGTCAAACTTTCAGCTATGATTGGCCTGAACTAAGTCTTATAAGAGCTGAATAGGGTCCATACTGGAAGAAAATACAGGTTTTAAAAGGCGAAAGTGGTATTACATATTTTTTTTATATAATTACTACTAATTAAACTTGTTCTAGACTTAATTCGGAAGTTTGACCCAAAGTCAAACCTTCTGCCCTTATTGGCCTGAACTAGGCCTTGTAAGAGTCAAATAAGGCCCAAACGAAAGACGAACATAATTTTCAAGAGCTGAGAGTGGCATTTATATATTTTCTATGTAACTAATTAATCTTGTTTCTACTGGAGGAAAAAATAGTTTCGAGAGCTGAGAGTAGTGTTACTTGTTTATATGCACAATTACTGCTAATTATCCTTATTTCTTGTGTTAATTGGGTATTTTGAACAAAAGTCAAACTTTTAACCCCGATTGGCTTGAACTAGGCCTTATAAGATACGAATAAGGCCCAAACAGGGACAAAATATGATTATCCCGAGACGGGAGTCGTATTACATAGTTTTTATATATATTTACTTCTAATTAAACTTGTTTCTAGTCTTATTTGGGAAGTTTGATCAAAAGTCAAACTTTCACCCCGATTGGCCTGAACTAGGAGCCGGATATGGCGTAAACAGGGAGTAAACTTGATTTTAAAGAGCCGCGAGTAGTATTTCATAGTGTTATATATAATTACTACTACTTAAACTTGTTTCTAGTTTTAATCTGGAAGTTTGACTTTTGTCAAACTTTTAGCCTCTTGTTGGCCTGAACGAGGCCTTATAAGAGCTGAGTCAAGGACCAAATAGGAGAAAAACATGGTTTTCAAGGGCCGTCAATGGTATTACAAAGTTTCTATGTATAAGTACAACTAATTAACCTTGTTTCTAATATTGATTGAGAAATTTGACCAAAAGTCAAACTTTAAAGTACTGATTGGCCTGAACTAGGCCTTATCAAAGCTGAATAGGGTCCAAACGGGGAGAAAATACAGTTTTTACGAGCCGAGAGTAGTATTACATTGTAATTTTGTATAATTACTACTAATTAAACTTGTTTCAAGTTTAATTTAGAAGTTTGACCAAAAGTCAAATCTTCATCTCTTATTAGCCTGAACTAGGTCTTATAAGAGCGTAATAGGGCCAAAATGGGAGGAAATATGGTTTTCAATAGCTTAAAGTGGTATTATATGGTTTCTATATACATTACTACTAAATAACCTACGGTCTAATTTTAATTGGGAAGTTTAACTAAAAGTCAAACTTTCAACCCCAATTGGCCTGAACTGGTCTTATAAGAGCCAATTAGGGCCCAGACAGGGAGAAAACATGGTTTCAAGAGCCGAGAGTTATATCACATAGTTTTTATATATAATTTCAATTAATTAAACTTGTTTCTATTGTTAATTTGGATTTTTTTAAGAAATCAAATTTTTAGCCCCGATTGACCTAAACTAGGCCATATAAGAGCTAAAAAGCGACCAGATCGGAGGAAAACATGATTTTCAAGAGCTGAGAGTTGTATTACATAGTTTCTATGTAAAATTACTGCTATTTTATCATCTAGTATTATTTTGAAAGTTTGACCAAAAGTCAAATGTTCAGCCCTGATTGGCCTGAACTAGGCCTTATAAGAGCTGAAAAAGGCCCAATCGGGGAGAAAATGCGATTTTAAGAACTAGGCGTAGTATTACATAGTTTTTATGTACAGTTACTACTATTTAAACTTGTTTCTAGTCTAAATTGGAAAGTTTAATCAAAGTCAGACTTTCATTCCCGATTGGCCTGAACTAAGCCTTACATGAGCTGAATATGACCTAACGGAGAGAAAATATGATTTTAAAGAGCTAGGAGTAGTATTGCATAGTTTCAATGTACAATTGGTGCTAATTAACCTTATTTCTAATGTGAATTGAAAAGTTCAGCAAAAAGTCCAACCTTATTTCTAATTAACCTTAATTTGAAAGTTTGACTAAAGTCAAACTTTCAGCCCCGATTGGCCTGAGTACCATACAAGGGCCGAGGGCCCAAACAGGAAGGAAACATGGTTTCAAGAGCTGAGAGTGGTAATTCATAGTTTCTATGTACAATTACTGCTAATTAACCTTATTTTTAATATTAATTAGGACGTTTGACCTAAAGTCAAACTTTCAGTCCCGATTGGCCTGAAGTAGGCCTTATAAGAGCAGAATAAGGCCCAAACAGGTGTTACACATGGTTTTCAAGAGCCGAGAGTAGTATCACATAGTTTCTATATATAACTACTACTAATTAGACTTGTTTTTATCCTTAAGTTGGAAGTTTGACTAAAAGTCAAACTTTTAGCCACGTTTGAACTGAACCAGACCTTATAAGAGCAAAATAGGGCCCAAACAGGAGGAAAACATGATTTTCAAGAGACGAGAGTAGTATTATACAGTTTTTTTTGTAAAATTACTACTAATTAAACTTGTTTCTAGTCTTAATTGAAAAGTTTAATCAAAAGTCAAACTTTCAGTCCGGTCAGCCTGAACTAGGCCTTATAAGAGCCGAATATTGCCTAAACAGGGAGAAAACCTGGTTTAAAGAGCCAAGAGTGGTATTACATAGTTCCTATGTATAATTACTACTAATTAACCTTATTTCTAATGTTAATTGAGAAGTTTGACAAATAGTCAAGTTTTCAGCCCCGATTGGTCTTAACTAGGCCTTATGAGAGCTGATTGGGTCCAAACAAGCAAAAAATGAGATATTAAGAGTCGGGAATAGTAATACATAGTTTTCATGTATAATTACTACTATTAAACTAGTTTCTAGTTTTTATTGAAAAGTTTTACAAAAAGTCAACTTTCTGTCCCGATTGGCCTAAACTAGGCCTTATTGGGAGCCGAATAGGGATCAAACGGGAGGAAAACATGGTTTTCAAGGGTTTGGATGGTATTACATAGTTTATATATATATAATTACTACTAATTACCTTCATATACTATATATATGTATATATGTATATATATACCTATATATATATATATATATATATATATATATATATATATATATATATATATATAGGTATATGTATATATATATATATATATATATATATAGGTATACCTATATATATATATATATATATATATATATATATATATATATATATATATATATATATATATATATATATAGGTTTTGGATAGGTATATAGGTATATATATATACCTATATATATATATATATATATATATATATATATATATATATAGATATATATATATATATATATATATATATAGGTATAGGTATATATACCTATGTGTGTGTGTGTGTGTATATATATATATATATACACACACACAGATATATATATACCTATATATATACCTATATATACATATACCCAGGAGTAAGTTTAAGATGATTATATGAAAAAGGAAACAGAAACGATCACTTCGAACAAGATTAGAAGCCGAATACCGGTGAAGGGTTCTGAACTTCTTCCTCGTGATTCCTCTTAATAAGAGTTAGAGGTGCACAATGCAATCTTGTTGTAGAAGTATTAATCGACAACCACACAGTATTAACAAAAGATAAAATATTATTTTGAAGAGATAAATTACAAATGGAATATGAACTTACAAGGCTTGTCTTGATACTATGACTTTTGAAGCTGGATACAGGATAAGGTAGGAATACAGTTTGAAAGGTTTAGGTGAAGATGGTAGTTGAAGAAGGTTGGTTGAGGACTGAGAAATTTCTGGCTTAATTGCTGATTGCTATTTTCGCTCTGATACCAAAATAAACCCAGGAGTAAGTTTAAGATGATTATATGAAAAGGAAACAAAAACGATCACTTCGAACAAGATTAGAAGCCGAATAACCGGTGAAGGGTTCTGTTCTTCTTCCTCGTGATTCCTCTTGATAAGAGTTAGAGGTGCACAATGCAACCTTGTTGTGGAAGTATTAATCGACAACCACACAGTATTAACAAAGGATGAAATATTATTTTGAAGAGATAAATTATAAATGGAATATGAACTTACAAGGCTTGTCTTGATACTATGACTTTTGAAACTGGATACAGGATAAGGTAGGAATACAGTTTGAAAGGTTTAGGTGAAGATGGTAGTTGAAGAAGGTTGGTTGAGGACTGAGGAATTTCTGGCTTAATTGCTGATTGTTATTTTCACTCTGCCTTTGACGAATGAAGGGGACTCTGATTTATAGAGTGTGTGGATGATTCTGGAGGTGATGAGCTGTCTTGCATGATTGAGGGATAAGCTGTCCTTCTTGAAGGCATCTGCTTTTGGGCGAGTGCGTCACGTTCTTTGAGGTAAGGAATCTACTTTCCGTCAAGTCTCCTCTATCATTTTTGAATTATTGCCGGTGAGTGGATTTACTTTTGAGCTGGAAAGATAAGTGCGTTGTCATTTTCTTCTTTTGCTTTTGATCTGGCGATGCTGTGGAATCGGGTGATGCTTTTGAGCTGGAAATGCTGTCTGCTTTTGTCATCTTGTGATGAGTGACAGTATTTTGTCTTCTTGTGATGAGTGCTTTGTCTTCTGTCTTCTGATGGTGGAATCTGCAGAAAAGTGTCTCTCTCTCTCTCTCTCTCTCTCTCTCTCTCTCTCTTTTTTTTACATATCAAAGGGATCTTGGCCACCAATGGGATCGGTGGAGGTGGAGGATGTCGTGGAGTTTGCCCGGGAACGGTTGAGTTGCTTCTGCATCTTCTTAAATTTTTGGAATTGTAAGAACTGTTGGAATTCGTCTTCTGAATCAGAGTCATCTGGGAGTTGAACTGGGGTTTTGGAGTTGGATTTTGGAGTAGTAGAAGGATCCGTTTGCTTGGCAATTTGTTGAATATGATGTTGGAGTTTTTTGCCGGTGGTGAGGAATTCAGTAACTGTTGTGTCCAAACAGAGAGCTTGATTAAATTTGTCCCACCATTTAATTTTGAATTCTCGGAAGAGACTCATAGGAAATTTGTCGGCAATACTATAATGTTGAGCAACTCTGTAACTCCAACAGAAAATCCATGGAACCTTGAATTCTCTGTAGAACTATACTGTCTTGACATAGTGTAGTCCTTTAGCTTTGAGTAGGTAGGGATTGAAGCTTTGAGTATTGCTGGTGGTAGAATATCTGTTGTGGGTCCGTATGAATGCCACCACTCATAGAACCAAATTGGAAAAGCTTCTTGACAGTTTGAATGAAAGGTAAAAAAACCATGAATGATCAAATGGTCTGTAGAGGAATGCGCGATACCAGGCCATCCGATAATCATGATAGGAGTAACCTTTTGGAATGTAATTGACTATAAAATCCTTCATTGTAGCATAGGATGCCCATTCTGTCGGTTTGATTACTCTTTTGATGATGCATTTTGAATAAGAGATTCTGTCGGGATTGTTTTTGTCCATAGAATGATAAGCTCAATAGAGCCAGAGTCAACGAGAACAAGTTCATAATATCGTTGAGTTTTGAGTGGGTCGTCTGGAATCCATTGACAACCAGAAGGTAGGATTTTACTAACAAATGAGGAGAGGGTTTTGTAATCAGGAATTTCAGTAAAGGTGGTAAGGAGTAGATGTTCTGAATTCCTTTTGGTGAAATAAGGAGATGAATCAGATGTTGACTGAGGGCGTGATGTGTTTTGAATTTTGGCAGAAGGCGTTTGAAGAGTCATGGCATAAGGAAGAGGAGGAAAATTACCTAAGACTTGGAATTTATTGGGAATAGGCGAGGATGAAAGTGTTGGCCCAAAGGCCATTAGCCCGATATTTTGATGATAACAAAACATATTTAGTTATGTTTTTAACAATCTTGTTTAAAAGAGTTTCAGGTTTAAAACAAGTTGATTTGACGGCTCCACATCAAGACTCACAATTTGGACGCTGCTAAAGATTTGGATTCCCAAGCCTTGCACGGTAGAAAAGCTTCGGGATCAAACATAAAAGAAAAAGATTCAAGATTTGTAATTTACTTTTTATCTTTTAGATATTTTGTCAAAACCTATATGATAGAGGTAGAATACTTGGGATTGTCACTCACATACACTTAGTATTGCTTCATGACTTCAAAACAATTTTTATATCAGAATTTCTAACTTAGTTTTTTAGAAATACCATGTTTTGGAAAAACCAGTTTTAGAAAATCATTCTATCAAAAAGGATTTTTACCAAATAATGATCTAACATGTTTAGGGGTAGATCTATGATCAAACTCTAAGTTTTTATAAGACCTAGAATATTGTTTTCAAATCCTTAAACAAAATGTTTGAACCAAAACATCTTTTCCTTTTTGCAGACTCTGAATAAACAGATCTGACAGAGTCCGGTCGACCGACCCAGTCGACCGACGTGCACGGCTGTGCATGTGTGCACGTCGGCCGACCGCCCCGGTCGACCGGGAACTATGTCAGTGCTCTCTGTTTATTTCGGTCGACCGGGTCGGCCGACCGTTAGAGTTCCTCTTTTATGCAGAGCTGCGGTCGACCGAGTCGGTCGACCGTTTTCCCCCAACGGTCAGAAATATGACCGTTGGCGGTCGACCGGCCCGGTCGACCGTTAGCTGTCAGAAAGTCTGACAGACTCCAACAGCTCTATTTTCTGACAGATTTTGTTGGGATCTCACCCCAACGAATCTCTTAAGCTGTTTACCTTGTTTTTCTTCCACTATAAATAGTGGGTCATTTCAACATGATAAGATACAAGATTTTGAAATATAGAAAAGATTTTTAAGCAAGAAAATTATTTCCAAGCCAAACACTTTAGTTTTTCTTTTTAGAAAAGATTTTCTCTCCAAAGCCAAAAATTCCCTACACATTTTTGAAGCAATCCTCTACTTCTCTCTAGTCCTTTTGCACTACACAATCCCAAGTATCATCTCCTTCATATTGGTTATAGGATTGTGCAAAGTGAGCTTTTTGATCAAGTGTGATCAAGTTTTCTTCATTTGAGAAGTTGTAGAGGCATCGGCCTCAATTGAGCGGGTGTGCTTCAAAGTGTTGTAGCGACACCGAGAGACAGGACAAGTGTGTCCTTGTATTGAGGATCCAGTGGGATCACCAATAGTGGAAATCCTTCAAGTGTGAAGGCGGGGACGTAGAGCGTGGCTCGAACCTCGGAAACATATCTTCGTGTTTGCGTTTGCTCAAATTTCTCTAAACTCAATCTCTCTTTATTACTTGCTTTACTTACTGCCTTTTATCTTGCAAGTGTTTTATTTGAGCTTATTGTTTTAAGTAGATTTAAATTCCACATTATTGTCATATTTCATATAGCCATCACCTATTCACCCCCCCTCTAGGTGATTTCAATTGGTAGCAGAGCCTAACCCTACTATTTGGTTTAACCACCTTAGGGAGATCCTTGTATTTGGCTATATTATTTTGTTGCATTCTTCATTTGTTGTGCATCTTATTCATTATCCATGGCTTCAATTGATTTTTCTAGCATCAAGTCCCCACCCAAATTTGATGGCTTGAACTTCCCCATTTGGAAGGTCAAGATGAACCTTTTCCTTAAGTCCCTAGGAGTTAGGGTAGCTAGGGCCATAACTAAAGAATTTGTAGAACCTCTCACCGATGAGAGATCATGGTCCGAGGACACCACCAAGGACTGTGAGGCCAATGCTAGGGCTCAATATGCATTAACCCAAGCCCTTAATGAAGATGACCTCTCACGCATCATAAATTGTAAATCCGCATATGAAGTGTGGAATGTTTTAATTGTGACTCATGAGTGAACATCACAAGTCAAGAGATCCAAAATTGACTTGCTTCGTTCTCAATATGAGAACTTTTACATGCTTGAGAATGAGAGCATTGATGACATGCTCACTCGTTTCACCAAAATAACAAATGCTTTATCTTCTTTAGGTGATGCGATCAATAATGACCAAAAGATTCAGAAGGTCATTAGAGCTCTTCCCAAAGCTTGGGAAGTCAAGGCAACAACCCTCAAGGAGCTCAACGATCGGGAGGAGATGGACTTCTCCGGCTTCATCAGAAATCTCAAGACCCATGAGATGGAGATGAAAGTTAGAGAAGAAAGGGAGGCGCCAAAGAAGAAAGCCCTCGCTTTCAAAGCCACTCTAACCAACCATGACGAGGAAGACTCATCGGAAGACTACAATGAGGACTTTGCGATGCTCATCCGGAAGGTGGGCAAAATGTTCTACAAGAAAGGGAGGCAAAGCAACTTCCGAAGAGGGAAACCTCAAGGAAGATTTGAAAGGAAAAGAGAGGAGCCCGGTCCTTGCTTCCATTGCAAGAAGATCGGACATCTCATTGCCGATTGCCCCGCTCTCCAAGCTACCACCTCCAAGATCGGCCCAAAGAAGAAGAAGGCAATGGTGGCCACGTGGGACGATACGGAGTCGGAATCCGAGGAGGAGAACGACGTCGCACACATGTGCTTTATGGCACATGGAGATGATGCTTCTAAGGTAATTCTCGACAACTCCATAGAAGATGATGAATTGACTATGGATGAATTAGCTCAATTCTTTGAAGAACTACAACATAGGTATGAGATTTCGCAATCTCATAATAAGAAATTAAAAAGAGAAAATGATTCCTTGACAGATAAAATTAATATTGTTGAAAAAGAGAAAAATGATTTAGCTAATGATTTTGAAAAATTAAAAATCGATTTTGATAAATATAAAATATCCACTAAAGGAAAAACTTCTATTTCTTCATGTAATAAAAATGATTTTATTGAAATTCAAAAACGGGTTGATGTTTTAGATTCAACTCTTAAAAAATATGCATTTAATTTAAATAAATTTGCTTCTAAATTTCCCAAAGGAGTAACCCAAGGGAAACACACTCACCATCAACATGCACGGAAACATGCACACACACATAAGCATGCATACATGTATGGTAGTGGTAGGATTTATATTTGCACTCATTGTGGCCGCAAAGGCCATTTAGAAAAATTTTGTTTTGCTAAGCTTAATAAAACAAATAAACATGTTTGGGTTCGCCCCGGTACTAACCCCAAAGGACCCAAAAAGATATGGGTACCAAAAGACACACCAAACTTAGTTGATACAGGTGGGTCTTCTTCCTCCAAGACTTAGGGGGAGACGGTGCCCGCGTGGTGGATGCATCAAAGCTCAAAGATCACATCGCGCTTGCATCACTATCATGGAGGCACCTATTTTGAAGAATACCCTGGTTTGGTAATTTCTCCATTTAAAAGTTTTATTTTGTTTATATATACATATGCATAGGATTGTTAGTTTACCATTGTGTTACATTGATATGTGTTAGAGTAAACCTACATTTCCATCATGCTTGTGTATATGCTATCTTGTTTTATGTCATATTTTTTTTGTCCACATGTCTAGATTTAATTATATATGTATTTTTGATTTGTCAAAACTAAATAAATATTTAAAACATTTTAAAGCAAATACTTAGAGATGGCAATTGCGCACCTCAACTCATATTTAGAGGAATCTCGAGGAAGAAGTTCAGAACCCTTCACCGGGTATTCGGCTTCAACATCTCTAAACCTTTGTTTTATATGGAAAATAAAAAGGTAAAAATATTTGTGTAAATTTTGTTGATAATTATAGCTAATAAAGTTTAAAAGATGTTTAAACATTATTTGAAATATTTTCAAACTATATAAATTTTTGTTTTGTTTTGCTGCTGACAGTTTTTGGGCAAGTCCGGCCGACCGGAGCTGAGATTTGGCCGACCGACCTTGCCTGGAAGATTTTTTTATTCTTCTCTGTTGCCGGCCGACCGGAGCGGTCGCCCGACTTATCTGTCAGAGCTCTCGGGTATTTTCGGCCGACCGGAGCAGTCGCCCGACTTGTCTGTCAGAGCTCTCGGGTATTTTCGGTCGACCGGACCGGTCGACCGAGCGACGGGAATCTGTCATTTACCCACCCTATTTAAAGCCCTAAATCTCTCATCTCTCTCATTTCTCTCCGTCGACTCTTCATTTCCTCTTCTCTAAAAACCCCAATTACTCCATCCCATCTCAATCCAACCTAAATCCTTGCCTCGATCACTCAAATCTTTCCTGGATCGTCAGTCTCAGGCCTGATCTACGTATATTCTCAAGGTTTTTTGGTTGTGGGCTCTTGATCTTCCATCCTTTAAGGTAAAAACCTCATTTTTCTTTAGATCTTGCTTTCACTCTTGTTGATCATCCTATTTTTGTCAAGATCTTTCTTTCATCTAGACTAGATCAAGCCCTAATCTGGTTATTTTCTGCTTTTGACCTAGATCTATCATTTCAACCTAAAAAAAAATTATGCCTAAAAGATCTAGATCCGAGAATGGAAAATCAATAGCCCCTTCTTCTTCCTCCACCAAAACCAAACCTCCCTTTGTTTCCGATCTAGCAGAAAATCGATATATCCTCCTTTCAGGGAGAACTATTATTTCTGGTAGATGTGTTGTCCTTCAAGATTTTGAACATCTTAATATCCCACAAATTTTGAGGAACAACTCTTTGGATCAGTTCATGTCTATTAGAGAACCCGTGTACACCTCACTCATACCATACTTTTACACTAATCTTGCTTATGAGGGTAACCGGGTTAGGTCTAGGGTTCTTGGAAGAGACATAGATATCTTTCTCCAAGATTTTGCTGAGCTTCTGCATCTCTCCTGTGAAGGAGTTGATGTATACTCCTATGACCTGCATGATTTTGTGTATCCGGCCGGTGAGTCTGCGCTCACCGTGTCAACTTTACTCCACGGGGATGACAACCCCGGCTTAGTGAGGAATGAGGAGGTGAGAAACTTCACACTCACCGCTCAAGTTCTCGCTAAATTTGTGTTTTATAACATTCTGCCCAAATTTGGTGAATATAGTCACGCCAGAGGACCTGTCCCACTAATTGTCTATTGCCTTCTGAAAGGCATTAAGATAAACTTTGCCAGGTTCATCATTTCTCACATGACTTCAGATCATGTTTTGTCCCCACTAGGCATTTGCCTTATGGGATGCTAATCTCCTATCTTCTAAAACAACTTGATTTTGACTTGTCCTCTGTGAGACCCTCAGACCCTTCTATAAACCTGAACAGCACTCTTCTTAAGAGGATGCAAGCTGGGATGCGTCATCCCGCTCTTGAGCAGCCTCTTATTCCTCCTACTTTTGTTCCAGGGTCTTCCTCTCTTCCAGGATCTTCTTCTGCTCCAGGGTCGTCTATTCCCTCAGACCTCCAGTCCTTTATTTCTTCTGAGCTTCGAGCTCAGTTCCAGGAGCATCATTCTTTGATTTCCGCTGAGATCCAGCAGCGCCAAAACCAGATTTCTGCGGAGTTAGCGGTACATCGCGAGGAGATGGACACTCACTATCAGGGACTTCGAAACGATATGTGCTACTTTGCTGATTCCATGCGATACATGGATTCGCAATTTGGTGCTCTCTACTTGAAGTACAACATGCGAGCTCCAGACCCTACGATGTTTGCCCGACCGCTTCCTTCCTTCGACCCTCCATTTCCAGCTAGGGCCCCTTCTGCTCCTCCAGCACCTCAGCCAAGTGTTGCAGCGATCGATCCAGAGGAGGAGGCTTCAGATGATGATGAGGAGGATGATGATGATGGTGATGAGGAGATGGCTGAAGGAGATGAGGACGACTCGTCCGAGGAGGACGATTCTGAGGATGATGATGGTGATGAGTGATTTAGAGATTTTCCCCTTCTTTGATGATGTCAAAAAGGGGGAGAGATATTTATGAGAGACTTCTTGGGCTGTATTATCTATTTTGTATTTTGTGTTGTTGGACACATGGTGTTTTGTTTAGTATTTTGGACATGTACTTATTGAAATCACCTAGAGGGGGGGTGAATAGGTGATGGCTATATGAAATATGGCAATAATGCGGAATTAAAATCTATTTAAAACAATAAGCTCAAATTAAAATGCTTGCAAGATAAAAGGCAATAAATAGAGCAAGTAATAAAGAGAGATTGAGTTTAGAGAAATTTGAGCAAACGCAAACACGAGGATATGTTCCGAGGTTCGAGCCACGCTCTACGTCCCCGCCTTCACACTTGAAGGATTTCCACTATTGTTGATCCCACTGGATCTCTAATACAAGGACACACTTGTCCTATCTCTCGTGATGCCGCAACACCACTTGGAGCACACTAGCTCGCTTGAGGCCGATGCCTCTACAACTTCGCTCAAGAAGAAAGTTGATCACACTTGATCACAAAAAGCTCACTTAGCACAATCCTATAACCAATATGTAGAGATAGTACTTGGGATTGTGAAGTGCAAATGACTAGAGTGAAGTAGAGGGATTTGCTTCAAGTAGGTGTTTGGAAATTTTGGCTTTGATGAAAATCTTTTCTAAAAAGAAATGCTTTTGAAAACTTGTAAATATTGTAAAAATTGTTGTCTTATCATGTTGAAATGACCCACTATATATAGTGGATGAAAGACAGGTAAAACAGCTAAAGAGATTCGTTGGGGTGAGATCCTAACAAAAATCTGTCAGAAAATAGAGCTGTTGGAGTCTGTCAGACTTTCTGACAGCTAACGGTCGACCGGGCCGGTCGACCGCCAACGGTCATATTTCTGACCGTTGGGGGAAAACGGTCGGCCGACTCGGTCGACCGAAATAAACAGAGAGCACTGACAAGTGCCCGGTCGACCCGAGCGGTCGGCCGACGTGCACACATGCACAGCCGTGCACGTCGGTCGACTGGGTCGGTCGACCGGAGACTGTCAGATCTGTTTAAACAGAGTCTGCCAAAAATGGGAAAGGAAATTTTTGGTTCAAACATTTTTGGTTTAAGGATTTGAAAATAAGGTTCTAGACCTAATAAAACTAAGAGTATGATTATAGATCAACACTCAAACATGTTAGATCATTTTTGGTAAAAATCCTTTTGATAAAATGTTTCTAAAAACGGTTTTCCAAAACATGGTATTTCTAAAACTAAGTTAGAAATTCTGAAATAAAAATAGTTTTGAAGCCATGAAGCAAAACTAAGTGTGTGTGTGTGAGTGACAATCCCAAATAATCTCCTCTATCATCTAGGTTTTGACAAAATATCTAAACATAAAAGTAAAATACAAATCTTGTTCTTTTCTTCAATGTTTTGATTCCGAAGCTTTTCTACCGTGCTGGGCTTGGGAATGCAAATCTTTAGCGGCGTCCAAACTTGTGAGTCTTGATGTGTAGCCGTCAAATCAACTTGTTTTAAACCTGAAATTCTTTTAAACAAGATTGTTAAACATATAACTAAATATGATTTGTCATCATCAAAATATCGGGCTAATGGCCTTTGGGCCAACAATCTCCCCCTTTTTGATGATGACAAAACATATATAGTTATTACAAATATTTTGGGTGGAGACTTCAAGTGAAGCTCCCCCTCAACACATGCATATTATAAAAGGATACTCAGGCATAGGTAAATAACACAAATAATAAACAACCATACACATGTCTATGCCAGAAAAGATAACTCATGCCATAAATAAACACATGTTCATCCAAGACATAAAAGTAAAGACACATGTCCACACAAACATCAAATACATGTCCAAAATACTAAACAGAAATAAAATACCGAAATGTGTCCAACACACAAAATACAAAATACAAAATACAAGCCAACAAAATATAAGCCCAAGGAAGTCTCTCATGAATATCTCTCCCCCTTTTTGACATCATCAAAAGGGGAAGTCACTCATCATCGTCGTCGTCCTCCTCATCGTCGTCCTCATCATCACCTGCAGCCATCTCCTCATCCTCATCATCATCCTCATCATCATCGTCTGAAGCCTCCTCCTATGGATCAATAGCTGCAACACCTGGCTGTGGTGCTGAAGAAGCAGAAGGGGCCCTAGCTAGAAATGGAGGGCCAGAGGAAGGAAGCGGTCGGGCAAACGGCGTGGGGTCTGGACCAAGCATGTTGTACTTCACAAAGAGTGCACTAAATTGCGAATCCATGTATCGCATGGAATCAGCAAAATAGGACATATCATTGCGAAGTCCCTGATAACGAGAGTCCATCTCTGCGCGATGTGCTGCATCCGCCGCAGAAATCTGGGTAAGTCGCTGCTGAATCTCAGCGATCACCCAAGACTGATGCTCCTGAAACTGAGTACGAAGCTCAGAGGAAATAAAGGCCTGAAGGTCTGAAGGAATGGATGCCCTGGAGCAGAGGAAGTCCCTGGGGCAGATGAAGACCCTGGAACATGAGCAGGAGGAATAAGAGGCTGCTCGGGGGCGGGATGACGCACCCTAGGTTGCATCCTCTTCAAAAGAGTGCTGTTCAGGTTCACGGAGGGTTCAGAGGGTATCTCAGAGGACAGATCAAAATCTAGTTGTTTTAGGAGATATGAGATAAGCATCCCATAAGGCAAATGCCTAGTGGGGACACGGACATGATCGGAGGTCATGTGAGAGATGATAAATTGGGGGATGTTTATCTTAATGCCTTTCAGAAGGCAATAGACAATCAGAGGAACAGGACCCCTAGCATGACTGTATTCACCAGATTTGGGCAATATGTTATAGAATACAAATTTAGCGAGGACTTGAGCGGTGAGTGTGAATTTGTTCACCTCCTCATTCCTCACTAAGCCGGGGTTGTCATCCCCGTGGAGCAAGGTGGACGCGGTGAGCGAAGACTCACCGGCCGGATACTCAAAATCATGGAGATCAAAGGAATACACATCAGCTCCTTCACAGGAGAGATGAAGAAGGTCAGCAAATTGTTGGAGAGGGATGTCGATGTCTCTCCCAAGGACCCTAGTCCTAACCCGGTTTCCCTCATAAGCAAGATTTGTGTAAAAGTAAGGTATGAGTGAGGTATACACGGGTTCTCTAATAGCCATAAACTGATCCAATGAATTATTCCTTAAAATTTGTGGGATATTGAGGTGCTCAAAATCTTGCAGGACAACACATCTCCCAGAAATAATGGTTCTCCTCGAAAGAAGGATATACCGATTTTCAGCAAGATATGAAACAAATGGAGGTTTAGGTCTGGTGGAGGAAGAAGAAGGGACTACTGATTTTCCCTTCTCAACTCTAGATCTTTTAGGCATAATTTCTTTTAGGTTAAAATGAAGATCTAGGTCAAAAACAATATTGGGGCTTGATCTAATCTAGGTGAAAGGTAGATCTTGACAAAACTAGGATGAACAACAAGATGGAAAGCAAGATCTAAATAAAAATGATATTTTTACCTTGATGGAAGAGAGATCAAGGACCCACAACCAAAAATCCCTGAGATTGAACGTAGATCGGGCCTGAAAGAGACGATCCAGCAAAGATTTGAGAGTATGAAGCTAAGATTTAAGTTGGATTTGAGGTGGGAAGAGGTGATTAGGGTTTTTAGAGAGAGGGAGAAGAAGAGTGCCGGTGAGAAAGAGAGAGAGAGAGAGAGATCGGGTTTTAAATAGGGTGGGTAAAAGACAGATTCCCGTCGCCCGGTCGACCGGTCCGGTCGACCGAAAATACCCGAGACCACTGACAGACTAAACGGTCGACCGCACCGGTCGGCCGAAATTACCCGAGAGCTCTGACAGATGAAACGGTCGACCGCACCGATCGGCCGGCTACAGAGAAGAGGTAAAAAGCATACTTCCAGGCAAGGTCGGTCGGCCGGATCTCAGATCCGGTCGGCCGGTCTTGCCCAAAACCTGTCAGCAGCAAAGACTCCCAAAAAAAATATCTAAAATTGTATGAAAATAATAAGAAGAATATTTTCAACATACAAGGTTTTAAAACATGATTTAAATTAGTTATAATTATCAACAAAATTTACACAAATATTTTTCCTTTTTATTTTCCATATAAAAACAAAGGTTTAGAGTGTTGAAGCCGAATACCCGGTGAAGGGTTCTGAACTCCATCCTCGAGATTCCTCTAAATATGAGTTGAGGTGCGCAATTGCCATCTCTAATGTATTTGCTTTAAATATGAATTTTAAATATTTATTTTAATTTTGACAAAATGTGAATATAGATATATGTTCAAAACTAGACATGTGGACACAAAAAAAAATGACATAAAGCAAGATAACATGAATTAGAACAAGGCATATACACAGGCATGAAGGAAATGTAAGTTTACACTAACACATATCAATGTAGCACAAAAGTAAACTAACAATCCTATGCATATGTATATAAACAAAAAAAAAACTTTTTAAATGGAGAAATTACCAAACCGAGGGTATTCTCCAAAATAGGTGCCTCCATGATAGTGATGCAAGCGCGATGTGATCTTTAAGCTTTGATGCATCCACCACCCGCGCACCGTCTCCCCCTAAGTCTTGGAGGATGAAGACCACCTGTTTCAACTAAATTTGGTGTGTCTTTTGGTACCTATATCTTTTTGGGTCCTTTGGGGTTAGTACCGGGGCGAACCCAAACATGTTTATTAGTCATGTTATGTTTAGCAAAACAAAATTTTTCTAAATGGCCTTTGCGGCCACAGTGTGTGCAAACATAAATCCTACCACTACCATACATGTGAGCATGCTTTTGAGTGTGTGCATGTTTCCGTGCATGGTGAGTGTGTTTCCCTTGGGTTACTCCTTTGGGAAACCTAGATGCAAACTTACTTAAATCAAAAGCACATTTTTTAAGTGTTGAATCTAAAACATCAACCCGTTTTTGAATTTCAATAAAATCATTTTTATTACAAGATACAATGGGGGTTTTCCCTTTACAAGCTAATTTATAGTTTTCAAAATCAATCTTTATTTTCTTAAAAGCATTTGTCAAATCATTTTTCTCTTTTTCAATAATATTAATTTTATCTTTCAAAGAATCATTTTCTCTTTTTAATTTCTTGTTATGAGATTGCGAAATCTCATATCTATGTTGTAGTTCTTCAAAGAATTGAGCTAACTCATCCATAGTCAATTCATCATCTTCTATGGAGTTGTCGAGAGTACCTTAGAAGCATCATCTCCATGTGCCATGAAGCACATGTGTGCGGCGGCGTTCTCCTCTTCAGATTCCGACTCCGTATCGTCCCACGTGGCCATCATTGCCTTCTTCTTCTTTGGGCCGTTCTTGGAGGTGGTAACTTGGAGAGCGGGGCAATCGGCAATGAGGTGTCCGATCTTCTTGCAATGAAAGCAAGGACCCGGCTCCTCTCTTTTCCTTTCGAATCTTCCTTGAGGTTTCCCTCTTCGGAAGTTGCTTTGCCTCCCCTTCTTGTAGAACATCTTGCCCACCTTCCGGATGAGCATGGCAAAGTCCTCATCGCAATCTTCCGATGAGTCTTCCTCGTCATGGTTGGTTGGAGTGGCTTTGAAGGCGAGAGCTTTCTTCTTTGGCGCCTCCCTTCTCTGGCGCCTCCCTTCTTCTCTAACTTTCATCTCCATCTCATGGGTCTTGAGATTTCCGATGAAACCGGAGAAGTCCATCTCCTCCCTATCGTTGAGTTCTTTGAGGGTGGTTGCCTTGACTTCCCAAGCTTTGGGAAGAGCTCTAATGACCTTTCGAATCTTTTGGTCATTATCGATCGCATCACCTAAAGAAGAAAAGCATTTGTTATTTTGGTGAAACGAGTGAGCATGTCATCAATGCTCTCATTCTCAAGCATATAAAAATTCTCATATTGAGAACGAAGCAAGTCAATTTTAGATCTCTTGACTTGTGACGTTCCCTCATGAGTCACATTTAAAACATTCCACACTTCATATGCGGATTTACAATTTATGATGCGTGAGAGGTCATCTTCATTAAGGGCTTGGGTTAATGCATATTGAGCCCTAGCATTGGCCTCATAGTCCTTGGTGGTGTCCTCGGACCATGATCTCTCATCGGTGAGAGGTTCTACAAATTCTTTAGTTATGGCCCTAGCTACCCTAACTCCTAGGGACTTAAGGAAGAGGTTCATCTTGACCTTCCAAATAGGGAAGTTCAAGCCATCAAATTTGGGTGGGGACTTGATGCTAGAAAAATCAAGGGATGCCATAGAAAATGAATAAAATGCACAACAAATGAAGAATGCAACAAAGTGATATAGCCAAATACAAGGATCTCCCTAAGGTGGTTAAACCAGATAGTAGGGTTAGGCTCTGATACCAATTGAAATCACCTAGAGGGGGGGTGAATAGGTGATGGCTATATGAAATATGGCAATAATGCGGAATTAAAATCTATTAAAACAATAAGCTCAAATTAAAATGCTTGCAAGATAAAAGGCAATAAATAGAGCAAGTAATAAAGAGAGATTGAGTTTAGAGAAATTTGAGCAAACGCAAACACGAGGATATGTTCCGAGGTTCGAGCCACGCTCTACGTCCCCGCCTTCACACTTGAAGGATTTTCACTATTGTTGATCCCACTGGATCTCCAATACAAGGACACACTTGTCCTATCTCTCGTGATGCCGCAACACCACTTGGAGCACAGTAGCTCGCTTGAGGCCGATGCCTCTACAACTTCGCTCAAGAAGAAAGTTGATCACACTTGATCACAAAAAGCTCACTTAGCACAATCCTATAACCAATATGTAGAGATAGTACTTGGGATTGTGAAGTGCAAATGACTAGAGTGAAGTAGAGGGATTTGCTTCAAGTAGGTGTTTGGAAATTTTGGCTTTGATGAAAATCTTTTCTAAAAAGAAATGCTTTTGAAAACTTGTAAATATTGTAAAAATTGTTGTCTTATTATGTTGAAATGACCCACTATATATAGTGGATGAAAGACAGGGTAAAACAGCTAAAGAGATTCGTTGGGGTGAGATCCCAACAAAAATCTGTCAGAAAATAGAGCTGTTGGAGTCTGTCACACTTTCTGACAGCTAACGGTCGACCGGGCTGGTCGACCGCCAACGGTCATATTTCTGACCGTTGGGGGAAAACGGTCAGCCGACTCGGTCGACCGAAATAAACAGAGAGCACTGACAAATGCCCGGTCGACCCGAGCGGTCGGCCGACGTGCACACATGCACAGCCGTGCACGTCGGTCGACTGGGTCGGTCGACCGGAGACTGTCAGATCTGTTTAAACAGAGTCTGCCAAAAATGGGAAAGGAAATTTTTGGTTCAAACATTTTTGGTTTAAGGATTTGAAAATAAGGTTCTAGACCTAATAAAACTAAGAGTATGATCATAGATCAACACTCAAACATGTTAGATCATTTTTGGTAAAAATCCTTTTGATAAAATGTTTTTCTAAAAACGGTTTTTCCAAAACATGGTATTTCTAAAACTAAGTTAGAAATTCTGAAATAAAATAGTTTTGAAGCCATGAAGCAAAACTAAGTGTGTGTGAGTGAGTGACAATCCCAAATAATCTACCTCTATCATCTAGGTTTTGACAAAATATCTAAACATGAAAGTAAAATACAAATCTTGTTCTTTTCTTCAATGTTTTGATTCCGAAGCTTTTCTACCGTGCTAGGCTTGGGAATGCAAATCTTTAGCGGCGTCCAAACTTGTGAGTCTTGATGTGTAGCCGTTAAATCAACTTGTTTTAAACCTGAAATTCTTTTAAACAAGATTGTTAAACACATAACTAAATATGGTTTGTCATCATCAAAATATCGGGCTAATGGCCTTTGGGCCAACACTTATGCTTTGTGGACATGGTGTTTATGTTCTTATGGATATGACTCTTTTATCTATGACATCCATTATCCATTTTGTATGGTTGATTGACATGTGCTTCATTTTCAATATACTAGTAGTGCTATTTGTTTATATGCATGTGTTGAGGGGGAGCTTCACTTGAAGTCTCCACCCAAAATATTTGTAATAACTATATATGTTTTGTCATCATCAAAAACGGGGAGATTGTTGGCCCAAAGGCCATTAGCCCGATATTTTGATGATAACAAAACATATTTAGTTATGTTTTAACAATCTTGTTTAAAAGAGTTTCAGGTTTAAAACAAGTTGATTTGACGGCTCCACATCAAGACTCACAATTTAGACGCCGCTAAAGATTTGGATTCCCAAGCCTTGCACGTAGAAAAGCTTCGGGATCAAACATAAAAGAAAAAGATTCAAGATTTGTAATTTACTTTTTATCTTTTAGATATTTTGTCAAAACCTATATGATAGAGGTAGAATACTTGGGATTGTCACTCACATACACTTAGTATTGCTTCATGACTTCAAAACATTTTTATATCAGAATTTCTAACTTAGTTTTTTAGAAATACCATGTTTGGGAAAAACCAGTTTTAGAAAATTATTCTATCAAAAACGATTTTTACCAAATAATGATCTAACATGTTTGGGGGTTGATCTATGATCACACTCTAAGTTTTTATAAGACCTAGAATATTGTTTTCAAATCCTTAAACAAAATGTTTGAACCAAAATATCTTTTCCTTTTTGCAGACTCTGAATAAACAGATCTGACAGAGTCCGGTCGACCGACCCAGTCGACCGACGTGCACGGCTGTGCATGTGTGCACGTCGGCCGACCGCCCCGGTCGACCTGGAACTATGTCAGTGCTCTCTGTTTATTTCGGTCGACCGGGTCGGCCGACCGTTAGAGTTCCTCTTTTATGCAGAGCTGCGGTCGACCGAGTCGGCCGACCGTTTTCTCCCAACGGTCAGAAATATGACCGTTGGCGGTCGACCTGCCTGGTCGACCGTTAGCTGTCAGAAAGTCTGACAGACTCCAACAACTCTATTTTCTGACAGATTTTGTTGGGATCTCACCCCAACGAATCTCTTAAGTTGTTTACCCTGTTTTCTTCCACTATAAATAGTGGGTCATTTCAACATGATAAGATACAAGATTTTGAAATATAGAAAAGATTTTTAAGCAAGAAAATTATTTCCAAGCCAAACACTTTAGTTTTTCTTTTTAGAAAAGATTTTCTCTCCAAAGCCAAAAATTCCCTACACATTTTTGAAGCAATCCTCTACTTCTCTCTAGTCTTTTGCACTACACAATCCCAAGTATCATCTCCTTCATATTGGTTATAGGATTGTGCAAAGTGAGCTTTTTGATCAAGTGTGATCAAGTTTTCTTCATTTGAGAAGTTGTAGAGGCATCGGCCTCAATTGAGCGGGTGTGCTTCAAAGTGTTGTAGCGACACCGAGAGACAGGACAAGTGTGTCCTTGTATTGAGGATCCAGTGGGATCACCAATAGTGGAAATCCTTCAAGTGTGAAGGCGGGGACGTAGAGCGTGGCTCGAACCTCGGAAACATATCTTCGTGTTTGTGTTTGCTCAAATTTCTCTAAACTCAATCTCTATTTTATTACTTTGCTTTACTTACTGCCTTTTATCTTGCAAGGAATTGATTGATTATTGTTTTAAGTAGATTTAAATTCCGCATTATTGTCATATTTCATATAGCCATCACCTATTCACCCCCCCTCTAGGTGATTTCAGAAAGTGATGAGATTTTTATTTCATAGTCTTTGGAATTGACGGTCTTTTGAATCGGAGATTTGCCTTTGTGGGTACTCATTTTGAATTTGTGGTTAAGAATTCACGAGTTAGGAAATCGGGTAAGGAATTATTTGAACCTTTAAGATACTCTATATCAAAATCAAAATAGAAAGAATGGCTTGCCATCTAGCAAAAATTTGCTTAGATGCAATATTTTGAACATCTTTTTCAAGAATAAATTTAGCGAATTGACAATCAATTCGGAGAAGGAATTTTTTATTCAGAAGATCATCTTGGAATTTAGAAATACATTGAACAATGGAAAGAATTTCCTTTTTGATGGTGGAGTAAGATTTTTGAGGACCGAGCCATACACCAGAATGAAATCTAACCAGTTGCTCATGAGATGTTTGTTGAAATCTTTGTTTCAGTATGCCACCATATCCTATATCCGATGCATCTGTTTTCAACTATCATGAATGCATGAGGATGAGGAATGCATAGACATGGTAATGAATGGACTTTCTCTTTAATTTGTTTGACTATTTGAGTATGCTTATCAGACCATGCTGGTGGATTTTTTTGGAGTCTTTGAAATAGTGGTGCACAAATTATTCGTATTTTTGGGATGAAATCAGATACGTAATTTAAACATCCTAAAAATCTTTGTAACTGGGTTTTATCTTTAATTTCATCGGGAAATTTGTTTGCAAATTCTATTGATCTATTGATTGGTGTTATGGTTCCCCTATGAATATTGTGAATTTAGAATTGTGAATTGTAATATTTATGAATACAAACCATTTCTGATATGTGAATCCCTTAATAGTTGAAATGAAGTTAGAGTCGGAGGGTTCAGTGGTTGAAATGGTGATTTCGTTTAATGAGAAAGGTAACTCTTCTTCGATATGGTTGCAATTTCTTTTCCTTTATCGAGTTGAGTCTGAATAAGGCACATTTGGGTTTCGTATGCTAAATTTTTTGTTTCTATTTGGCTTAAATTTTCTTAATATTCTTAATTTCTTTTTAATAATTTTATTTATGTTCGAAGTTCATGAATGCTATTTGGTTGGGGCTTCAAGGTTGTATTTACGGGATAGGTCTCAAAAAGTTTTGAGATACTAAAAGGTTGAATTAGTTTATCCGTATTGTCTTCTTCATTGATTATTAGGGTTTTCAATTTTTCTAAATGTTCCTTTTGTTTTCCAGGGTCTGCAATCTATTGTATCATATCGAATATCATTCTTTTGAATCTTTTTTTAAATTTTTGCCTTAGGTAATTTTAGAGTGTTTCTTGTATTAATCATATTAATTTGTTTACATGTACACTTATGGTCACTAGAACTTGAAGAATAGTAAAATCCATCATCTTCAGATATTTTATTAATTTCAGAATAGAGTTGTAATTTTTCTTTAAATTTTTCTTTTATGTTTGAATCTATATCTGATAGATTGTCTATGATTTCATTAATTCTATTTTTGCCTTTTAATTTATATTTACTTGCGATGTGACCAGGTTTGCAACATTTATAACAAGTAATTCTTTTAGATTGATAATAATCTTCGTTTGAATGTTTTCGAGAATATTTGTATTTCTTTGGCTTATGCTTTTTATAAGGAATCATTTTTTGTTTGTGTTTCTTTTCTATTGAGGGAGCTTTTATTCCTGTGATGCCAAATGCTTCACAGAAAGGGCCCATTTCTTTTCGTTTATTACCGTATTTGGATTGAAATTTTAATTCCTGACAGGCTAGTAGTGCTTCCTTTTAACGAATGCAAATAATTGACCGTATGTAATAGTACTAAAATCAATATTATCATCTTCATTCCCATGGCCTTTTTAATACTGGTGAAAACTCGTTGTGAAAATAAATTGGGTAGACCTGTAATAAATTTTCTTTCCAAAAAGATTTGGTTGAATCGGACCGTTTTAACACATGAGTTAGAAACATATCTTTGTACCATCGAAAATCAGAAAGGGTTGGACATTGAAGGTTAGTAAGGAATATTTTTGAAGATCCTAATTCTTCTGCATGGTTTCCTACAAAATGTGTTGCTATTGTGACGATGAGAAAACTAGTAGAATCATTTCTCCTAGTAATTGTTCCCTGAGCATCTTCTACTTCTATTTCGTGATTTAAAATAGTTTGTTTGTCTTCTAGGGTCAATGAGTTATCCCACAATATTTTAATTGACCAGTGAATCCGGTGACAATGTAAACAGTGGCATTTTGTTCTTGTAGTCGGTTTGTTTTGTAGGCAGTTACTGCCATACCAATTTCCTGTAAAGTGTTTAATATTTCATATTCACTTTTGCCATCAATATTCCATTCATAAACTGAAGTACCATCGTAACTTGACTGAATATTGCTCGTTCTTCATATTGAATATCTGGAAGGGTTGGCCTAGGATAATAATCCTAGTTCTTCCTTTACGCCATAATTTTTGTATGAATTGTTATGCTGCTTGTATTTTCGATGAATTCTATTAATTTCTAAATCTTGATCTGTTCCTTGAATATCATCTTCTATTAGATTAATTTGTTGTACTAAGAATTGTCTGAGGCTGAAGAGTCTTCAGCAGATTCAGATTCTGATGCATTTTGTTCTTCAATCGTATTTATCTTTGATGTGCTTGGAATATCTTTATTAATTTTTTCTAGAGCTTGAGTTTTTGTCCTAGTAAGTTTAGTGGTTGAATTTTTTCTTCAAATTCAATTGGTATATTAGTTGGTTGAAAATGTGGTGCTGAATAACTTTGTGGAAATTTAGGACTGGACTCTTTGTGTACCCCTTTAATTTCAGTTGATAAAGAATCTATTTGTTGTGCTATCGTGTGCAGCATTTGATTTGAATAATTATTTTGATGATATATTTTCTTAATGTCTTCAATGTTAACCGGTTCATTATTATATTTCCCTTTTTAAAGGGTGAGGCAGTAATGTCTCCTTCTTTAGTAGTAATTTTAATAGATTACAATGGGGGATAGATAGAAGTTACTGTTTGACCGTCGGATAATTGCCATTTTTTATATAAAACTAGTTTGAACATTGATTTGAGATTGGTTGTACGGGTTTTGAATCCCCTGTTTTATTAAATAATATTCTAACCATATTCGAAGTTAAAATTAATTTTATGTTTTTCTATATCAGTGATCCATTTTTTATTAAATTCTGAGAACCAATTAAAATATTCGGATTCTTCTCTGAAGTCTTTCATAATTCAAAACTATTATAATGAATGGTTTATCACTAGTATGACATTAATCTCACTACTAAAGTCTCCTTTCATCTGTGATGATGTCGGAGAATAATTTCCCTGATCCATTTCTAGAAGAGGAGATTTATGAAATACTTTAATGGGCTGTTGTAATGAATAATCTGAGCAAGACCTCCTACTAGATTCAGAATACCTGAAAGAGGTTGAAGGTTTTTCTTTCAGCGAATTAAATCGTATAATACCGTTCCATCATTTTCTTCAATAATATCAGAAATTTCTGTTATTTCTATGTCTCTAGGAGTTTGAGGATTTTCAATCCTAAATTCCTCTGGAATTGTGATTTCATTCCACTTTAATCTTCTTGGGACAAAGGTTTTTGAATGTTCAGTTCAATTTGAAGTAAGACAGTTTCTTCTTCTGTAGAGGTATTTATCATTTGAATTTAGGGTTCATATTAGAGTTCATTAATTTGAAATACATTTATACATAACTGCTACTTGTTCAGTAAATTTTTCAAATCATCACCTTGTAAATGAATGTCTAAGATTAATGAATTTAAGAATAATTGATCTGTTAAAGATACAGAGTAGTTAGGCATACGACTGAAATAGACTGTACCATTACATATATTGTTTGACTCATAGACAAAATAGACGACTTGTGATCTTTTAGTCTTTTGTCTCTAAGGCTGTATACACAGGAATATCTACACAGTATGAACGAAGGGTTTAATGGCTACCTGTATTAGGCCAAATTGTATGTAACGAAATCCTTTCTTTAGAAATTCTTGTAATACCAAGTGGATAATAATGGAATGGTTTGAAATTTATTCTGAATATTGAATGGTTTCTCATGAATTTTTATTGAGCGTATGCGTTTGAAGTCAAATGTTCAATACTATAGAGTGTTTTCTAATTTTTCATTTGGAATTTTTCATTCTAAATAGTCCTCATGAATTATGTCTTCCCTA
>JAVJIF010019610.1:0-81674 GCA_038442645.1 Agave tequilana | reverse complement strand
GGCCTGAAGGCTTCTTCAGGACATGGTCGAACCGGACTTCCTTTGGCTTCTCCTTTCCTTGGTTGAAACTGAAGCGGGTGCTGGTACTTGTACTGACGTCATTTTCTATTGTGTCTCGTCAATAGCTTTCTCATACTATTTTAAGTAGAATTTTCGGATCGAGTACCCGTTGGCTGAGGTACATCAGCCTGTGTCGCTCAAGCTTGCTTTTCTCCTTCAAACTCGCTGAGAGAAGCTAATGTAAAATTGTCATCGTCTGGTAGGATGGAGATGACATTACAAGATTTGTCCTTTGATTTGGACTTCTTTGAATCCATTGTTCGTCTTGGGCAAGGTGTGGGTGTGTCCACATGATTTCTCCTGTCTCCAATGTCAAGGAACAAGACCCTTATTATCTTAAGTTTTAGCTGCAGGATATGTGACTTCAAGCCGTGGTGCAGGATTGGATAAGTCCCGTCAGGAACTGTGACCTTTGGGGTTTTGTCAAACTCGAGGGTCACATTTTTGCAGTAACTTTCTTTTGTTCTGACTTCAACGTCAGGACTCCGGCGTCGACCAAAGCTTGAATTCTGTCCTTGAGGACAAAGCACTTGTCGGTAGGATGATGAATCATCCTATGAAAGAGACAGTATTTGGATCGTTCATGCTCCTATTTCATTGGGACGTCGAGCATCCGGCAGCTTCAATTTTTCCCTTTGTGGAGTAAATGGAATATTGTGACCACCTGATCGTCTTTGAAGGAGTATTATTTCGGAGGAAACTTAACTCCCTGATTATTGAAGCCGCTCTTCTTGGCCTTCGACTGAACATCCCCTGACAATTCTACGGACATAGTCTCTTTCCTTTTGCTTGAGAAGACTGCGCCATGTCGCCACGTCCTTTATTCATACCCATTTGCCTTTAGGGGTAGATTGGTTCGAACTTTTTAACCGACTTGTTCGGCTATCTCAGCTTGCTCGACCAGTTCTTTCCAGGTATGGGCTTTGACAGCCCTTATGCGAACCTCTACTTGGTCTAAGAAGTTGTGCCTGCACGTCTGTAAGAGCATGGTAATGACATCCCTGCTGGGCACATCAACGACAAGTTTGAACCGTTTCAATTAGTCACGGACAGATTCGCCTTCTTCTGTACGGTAGAGAGGAGTTTATATCCATGGTTACCTCGGTATCATCCTCATAGAAACGAGAAAGAATTGGGTTTCCAGGTCGATCAAGAATTGACAGAGCCCGGAGGGAGACTTTCGGAACCAGTCGAACGCTACCCCCTTTAAAGTGCCAATGAATAGCCTAGCCATGATGGCATCATTGTCTATAACGTTACGGTCGGGACCGAAAATAGTAAATGTACTGGTTTGGCGAGCTCTTTCCATCGTACGTATGTAGCGTTGGTGGTTTGAACTTTGGTGGGTATGGTACTGAATCCCATTCCAGAGGTAAGGACGGACTGCCCCTACTTTCTTTAATTCATCCCTCTGAGCTAGGATGCGATTTAAGCTTGGATGCCTTTAGGACTTCAGCGTCCAAAGAAGAACCTTCCTTTGACTTCTCCGTCCTTGGTTGTTCATTGCTAAGATGTTCTTCCTCATCATGGTTACTCCCTGTATCATGTTATTCCGATTATTGAGGGTTGAGCGAGCATCTGTTGATGTTATCTAAAGCTTCTTGCTGGTTTTGGAAGTTTGCTCCTGAGCTTCCAGACGTCGACGAAGGTCATCATTACTGTTTTCAGCCATATTCACTGATACTCTGTCTGTTCGCACAGAGCTGACTATCGCCGAAGAGGCATACCCACTGTCTTCATCCTCTTCATCAGACCTTGGACTAATCCTCTCCTTGGTTCTGGTGAGGTTACTGCAGTTGAGGAAGATGGCTGTTCATAACTGTAGGGTATCGCAACTCTAGATCTGGTGTTTCGGAAGACACCTTCTTCATGTACCAAGACTTCGCCCAAGCCTGGGCTATAATCCGGATCTGGGGAACTGTAGGGAGTGTCGCAAGACGCTCGTCTGCCCCTGCGCAGCTCTCGTCCTCTTCCGATCATGTTAACGGATGCAGAGGGCAGATCTCGTGATATGCTCCTTTTGCGATGTTTCACCGGAGCTTGCACCGACAGTCGATCAAAAACTGATCGTCGGCCGGAGGAGTGGCGGGGATTGGTCCTAGCCGGCAATGGACTGAGTGGACTGTCACCAACTGACATCCCACTTGTTGACAACAGGAGGGAGAAGTTTGGAAAGATTCTGACTTCCGTTTGCTTGTCAAGAATTCCCGCAAGTCAGACCCAGTCGGGCCTAAACGATCCAGCACAGAGGCTATGTTGGATTGCGCATAGAATGACGTACTATTCTTTTTTATCACCGCGCAGATAATTAGCACTAAATAGCTTTAGCTCTAGATTCGCGGCTAAGAACTTTGGGAATGTCCTTGGGTGCTGAAGCTGCATAAGCACCGCTGTCAACAATTGGGGACAATCCCTTAGCTCCGCTGCAAAGGGCGACCTTGGCGCTTGATGAACCAGGGGCAGAAGCACGCTGTGGTGCTTTATCCGCTATGTTGCTGCGAAGGTGATTAGCCTTGGATAGTGCTTTGGCTCTAACTTTATGGCTAAAAGCTTTGGAAATGCCCTTGGGCGCTGAAGATGCATAAGCACCGCTATCAGCGCTTAGGGGCAATCCCTTAGCTTCGCTGCAAAGAGCGAGCTTAGCACATTGTGGCGCTTTGGTTTCAACTTCGCGGCTGTGAACATCATGCGTACCCTGAGGTATAGTAGCTTCGCTCATAAGAACGAGGCTGGCACGAGGAGTTATTGCTCCTAAATTAGGCGAAGGCATGGTCGTCGTGACTTTGCGGCTGACAGTCTAAACAGAGCAGGCAGGCATCTTGTCTTTTTCTTCGTGAGAGAGATGAACTTGTGGCTCAGCTACAATTGAGGCTTGATACAGAGCCTTCTGCTTTGGCCTCCACATCTGCTTTGACAAAGGAGACTTAGGTTCGCAGGGAACCTGACTAGCCACACGCGAGGCTGAGAGGTGTTGGAAGGATTCTGCTTCCGATTTCTGCTCCGAAACCTTGGCCATCGAGACCTTTCTATGCTTTCGTGCATGGAGCATTAGACCACCCCCAGAGAGGAGTTCTTCGAATTTTCCTTGGTCGAAGTGAACGACTAGTTTTTCGAAAGTAACAGGCTGAAGATTCTGACCCTTGCATTGCGGACCTGGTTCCTTGTTGCGCCAGAGGACCGTGGTAGGCTCGCAGAGAACCTCATCTGTCTCCACAGAGACTTGCTTCAAAGTTTTAGCCAGAGGGGCTCTGGCCACACCGGCTTTCTTGAATTCAGAGATAGACCCGAAGGTCTGTTCGTCGCATTGCGACACTTGATTCTCAACAGTGGAGAATATTCTCCCTAGCGGAGTCGCCATCTTGTTTTCCATTGATTTTGCAAAAGGGAAAAACTTACAAAAAATAGTCGAGGAGCTAAATTACAAGTATTTTAAAAAAAGATTACAAGTAGATCTCCTCTGAGATTCTGAAGAAGTGTGCCGATAGGAGTATGGTCAGCGCGCGACCACTTTGTCTCTTTGACGATGCGATTGATGGGATTCCCTTCTCGCCTGGTTCGGGGAATCGGAGAACAGAAGGTTGGTAGAACGCTTTTGTTACTTCTCAAAACTGCCTCCACTTGGAATTCTTTCTCGCCTGGTTCCGGAGATTCCTTAAGAGGAAGATCTTAGGGTATCAGCACCCTGATTAGAGAAGCAGTTCTCTGAATTCTCTAAATTCTTGGAAGGAAGAGAATAGATCTCTGTTTAGTCGTCTCTCTCTCTCTCTGTGTGTGTGTTTATGCGCCTCTTGCGTGCTTGCTCTTGCGTCCCCCCTTCTCCGTGTATCCCTGGTGGGCTATTTATAGGGAGAGCAGGGATATAATTGTCCCTTGAAAATCTGAAAACAGATTGAGTCAATCTGTTTAAATCTGGAAAGTAGCCTTGCTGCGAGGCTAGGATCAGCTTCTGCGAAGTTAGGAAATAGCAGGTAGCGTCGATTTCTTGATCTGTTTTGATTCTTTCCAAATAATTAAAAGATCTCCCCTGATCATCTTACTTGTTTTAGGAGAGTCATGAGATTACGGTAAATAACTACCAAATTTGATCTCAGATTTGATCTTATTAGATTTGATCTTGAAGATTTAATCTCATCTAAAAATTTGATTGGTCAAAGGTTGACCATAAAGACCCGCAGCGGAGCTGACGCATTGAGCTCACAGCGGAGCTGAAAGGGGCATCTGGCGAAGTCAGAAGAAAGCTCTTCAGCGGAGCTGAATAAACATCTGTGGCGAAGCTACCATCCTTCTGCGCGGTTTGCGTATGACTTCGAGCGAAGCTAACTCTCTGCGGAGTTAACTGAGCGCTTCAGGTGAAGCTATAAGTTAGCTCCCTGATGGAGCTTTGAACGGCTTAAAGGCGAAGTTGGGCAATCTTAGCCTCTCAGGCGAGGCTATCCCCTTGGGCTCATGTGACGCTAAGTGTTGAGCTAACTTAGCATTTTAGACCTGTTTAGGTCTCTTCAGAGACAATCGGGCTCACTGTCTGCTTCACTGGATCAGTAGAGTCCAAGTTGCTGATTTGTCCCTCGGAGATGGGTACAGAACTGGTCGTCAGCTTGTCTGTCACTTGTCTTTTGTAATGTCAACAAGTTTAGACATTGTTCAGGCCAGTCAGGAATCTTGTCTTTTTTAGAGTGTCAACATAAATTTTTCGGATTGATCAACTGATAATTTCATATCTGTATATTTTTTTGAAAGGAAAGTTTTTACATAGAGTAAAAAGTTGTGAGGAAGGGTATTTTCGTCAAAGCGATTGTTGAAGTGACTGATATTAACTCGGGCAGAAATTTTTTGGTTTTTATCCGCCAAAATCAATGTCAAATTCGTGGCTATTATGTTGCCACGTCCCGCCGGCTGAAAAACTCTCTCAGCTGTCGGCTAAGGTACAGCAACCGCTATATATATATATATATATATATATATATATATAGTGAGTTGATCCCCTAAGAACGGTTCTCACGAATTCATGTGAGAACTTTCACGTGGGCCGTCGGATCTGATAGAGATCTAGTTTTATTTGATTTGATCTATCAGATCCGACGACCCACGTGAAAGTTCTCACATGAATCCGTGAGAACCGTTCTTAGGGGATCAGCTCCCTATATATATATATATATATATATATATATATATATATATATATATATATATATATATATATATATATATATATATATATATATATATATATATTATATATATATATATATATATATATATATATAAGAGAGGAGAGGATGGTGGTGGAGTGAAGGGCACATGCAGAGTTGGATTGTATATATATATATATATAAGAGGAGAGGATGGTGGTGGAGTGAAGGGCACATGCAGAGTTGGATTGACAGTAAGGGAAAAGCCTGAGAAAGAAGAGAAATGAGGGAAAAGTAGAAGAATAAAAGAAAACAAAATAAGAAATTGGGCTGGGCCTCTTAGGTTTGGTTCAAAGAAAATGAGAGGAAAAGAGAGGGAAAAAAGAGTGGAACGGGCGCATATGTGTGGGTTAAGAATATTAAGAATAATTATAACTTATTATTATTATTGATATTATTATTAGTAGTAATTAGTATTATAGAATAGGAGTACTATGTTCATACACATCACAAATATTTTATAGCAGTATTTTTGACCTAAAATATTTTTCAATAAAAAAACTTTCTATATAAATTTATTTATCAATATTGTTTAGACATACGTATTCCAAGAAAATATATAAATACACGCAAATATATGTATTTGTAAAGTATATAATTTATTTATTTGAAATACATACTTAACATAACAAAATGTTTATTAACATGAAAAATAATACAATTATTTATTAACATAATATATTACAACAAAGACAATTTGATTAATTATATAACTATAAGTGTAATTAGATAAATACAAATATTATCTTTCAAAATTTTCATTAAACTGATGAGTTCAACTACTAACGGGGGTTACTTGCTAGTGGGATTGATTACGGGATGAATCAAACCAAATAAGTAGTTAGATCCCGTTTCAATCCAATGCACATGATCGATTAAGATTTGGCAGCGAACTAATTTCAATTAGTTCATGTTAGTTGAATTAATTGAGCCAATGAAGTGAGAGCTACAAAGCCTCTACGGTGACCATCTAAAATCTAGATACAAGCAATTCCACCAATCTTGATCAATAAGGGCAACTATGTTTTCCCATTTGCACTTCACATAGGGCTTGTCCACTACCAATTACCATCAAAATTAAGTGACACACAGATTCTTTTAATTGCTGTGTACTGGGTGTTTATATATTTTTCCTTTGACAATAACAGAGGAAAATAAAAAGGCCAAAAATGTTATATTTCACAAAAAACAAAAGGAAAAAAAGGAAAAATGGTTGGAGAGCATCTGTCCGTTGATCGACAATCCAACGGTTCTCATCTCATCATCCGACTACACAGCCTCGAGACATCCGACGGCCTAACGGGCTTAAGCAGAAAATCTTCAGCTCCCTCCTCCAAACATCTAAAAATTACAAAAAAATACAACATTACAAAAAATATTATTCCATGAAAAAAATAACACTCTCAAACAATCCTAAATTTACCTGCTGATTCTATTAGGCACGTTCTCAGACGACATGATCACCACCGGGATCTCCCGCAACTCCGACGACCCCTGCACAGTGTCAAAATCGTAATTAATTTTTCGTTTTTCCAGCAAGCCCCTTATAATTTTGCTAATTACTTTATTTAATCAATTTGAACCTTGACTCTTTTTAGCAGCTCGAACCCGGTCATCTCCGGCATCCAATAATCCGTTATGATCATACTCACATTCCTCTCCTGCAATTCACAATTTTTTACAAAAAGACCCTTAAGAAAAACAATTTCCATGCAAAAAGTGAAAATCACAGGGCGTGAAGCAAAAAAAAAACACCGACCGAATCCAGCAGCTCAAGGGCTCTCTTCCCGCTGTCCACCGCCGTCACTGCAAAGCATCCAAACAAGCCCCTTTGAAATCACTATTCGCAAAAAAATATTATTATTATTAATAAATGTTACAAATCAACTCGACCTTTATATTTCGAGCCGCGGAGGATTCTAGCGATGACCGCGCGGTCAACGGAACTGTCGTCGACCGCCAGCACGTGCAGCTCCGGTTCTCCGCCGGTGCTCCTACCGCCCCCCGCCGACGACATTCCAAATTTTCTATCAAAAAAGCATGCAATTTGCAACAAAGAAAGAAGAGCGAGGGGACAATTGATTGACGGGGGCGTGCTGGGGTTTATATAGGGAGGGCGGAGGAGTGGCCACCAAATCTCACCGGGATGCAGAGAATCCGCGGGGGCGCGGTGGCCGAGGCGGGACTGAATCCAGCGGCGATACGGATCCCATTTCGGATCCGCTAAGGATTTGGTTCGGATATCCGCAAGAAGTATGGCCTATAAAGCTCTCTATAAGAGATAGAGCTCATTATTTAGTCAATTTTTTTAAAAAAGTTTTGACTGCTGGGCGGACATTGGGGAATAATTGCGTCAGCAAATCTTTTATTTTTATTGGGGGAGTGATTGATTTAATGTGGCTGATTATAATCACTTGTGGGGGGTGATGATTTGCTTCTCTTTATCCGGTAAAAACTATAATTAGTAGGGCACTTTTTTTTAAAAATAAATACATCTTTTAAAAATATTTTGAAAAAATATTTTTTCCAAATAATATTTTCAAAAAATCGACTTCTCACACATCACATCGTTGATGGAGCTCGTCGACGCGTAGAGCGGTGCACGATAGTTCAGTTTTTGTTCGTTCAAGAGTTAGCAACCTGGATAAAAAAAAAAAAATTTTATTCAATTGTTCTTTGTCTGTAAACACACATTAAACTGTTTTTATCAAATTGGTGCTCAATGTAAAGCTTCAAACTGAAAATCAAAAGTTTTCTTTTAAGTAGCTGCACGGTAACAAAGTGCTTAATTCAGTCACATGTTTTTGACATACCGTCAGCATTATTTTTATCAGAATCTTCCATTCGAACGAAGAATGATGCTGATCCTTTCAATAAAAAGGAGGAAATAATCTTTTTTCGCATATTATATCTGTAAATGAAGTTAACAATTTTTTCCTGCATATTGTGACGCAAATAAATAAATAAGGAGGTTTCCTTTTGTAAAAATAAATAAATAAAGAGGAGAGTTAATAAAGTATAAAGGCCAGAGATCTTAGTAAAAGATATTGGAAATCTAAATGATTTTGGAAACCAAAATGTCAAATTTTTTTTTTTTTTAATGATGTTTGTTCAGTAAAGGCAAAAGATAGAGAAAAGGATGGCATGATGACGAGGACAGAGATTCTGGGACGAGAGTGATCTCCCGCCTGCGAAACAAACATGGAAAGACTCTCGCCCAAAACCCAACAGATCTTTTTCCAAAAATAGCAAAGTGTGGGCCCCTGGCCCAGTTCAAATGGCGCCATCGAACCAGCCCGTGCGCGGATCTTGAAAGATCCGTGGGGAGATTCTGGGGGCGCTTGGGACCGTCTCGTTCGCCGGGTCCAGAGAAAATGATTGGTGGACTCTCATTGTGGTGACTAACAAATAACCGTATGACGTGGAGATGTGTGACTGGCTATCCGTTGTTGGAGATGCTTAGATGATTATGTTCAAGAGTTAAAATACTCAAACCTCAGTCTACCGTATTTGGGGTCTGTTTGTTAGCTTAATTTGGACATGGATTCCGGCCTCACCTGGGGTCCTTTGCGGGCCCATTTGCAGTTTCAACCCTTTTGCTGTTTGGAGGGACTTTTTTTGAGAACTGACGTGGCAGTTTTTAAAGTCTGTGTCAATAAAATAAGTTTTTGAGGTGTAAAATGTTAGATTTATTTGAATTAGAGTCTAAATTAGTTTGGGCATACACAAGTCTAATTGAATTTATACACTCGTCTCTATAAGCCTATATTGTTGGACCCAATAAGAATTGATTAAGCCTAATGGTTTGGGTCTAAACACTTTTCATTTACACTTAGTCATGAGTGTACGGGAGGAATGTTGAGAATATATTACAAAATCTCCTTGAATCAATGAAAGATTACAACAATTCAAATTCCAATTACAAGAGATAGAAGACACTCAGGCTCAGATCTTCTCTTTGTTTAAGGCTGAGTTCTTTACGTAGCGGTGAAAAAGTGAATCTTATTTTCTGTTGATCGGGTGAACGTCAAGCTCCTCTGGAACTTTTCTCTTTGGATCACTGATTGAGTAGCACAGCTCCTATCCAATGAAATCTCAAAGAGACTTGAAAAAACTTGAACTCAGCAAGTTGGTAGAAGAGTTTAACTCTTTATTAGTATTCCTCATCTGAAAATTTTGACTCTTCAATAGCAAACTGAGCTATTTATAGGGGTTTCAGCGGTAAAATTGTCCCCTAAAAACCCTCCATAATGGGGGTTAACTCCCATTGTTACGTGGGCAGTACTTGACCCAGTAATGGGGGTAGTTATAACTGAGACGCAGGACTCCTCTGTAGTTGGAACGCGGGCTTAAGTCCTGCGTTTAACTGTTGAGGTAATGCTGAATGTGGGTCTTGAGCTTCGTGTTTGGGTGCCGCGGTGGTATTGAAACGCGAGCTTCAAACTCTGTGTCGAGCTTCGCGTCTAAGACGCGGGTCTTGAGCTTCGCGTTTGGGCGACGCGGTGGTATTGAAACGCAAAGTTCAAACTCTGTGTCGAGCTTCACGTCTGAGACGCGGGTCTTAAGCTTCGCGTTGGGCACCGCGATGGTGTTGAAACGCGAGCTTCAAACTCTGTATCGAGCTTTGCATGTGAGACGCGGGCTTCGAGATCTGTGTCTAAGTACTGAAGTGGTGCTGAGACGCGGACTTTGATTTCTACGTCCTGCATTGCAGTGGTGTCGAGACGCGGGCTTCGAGCCCTGCATCTTGGCTCTGTAGAGTGCCTTTAATTAGCCTCGCATCTGAAGCATGGACCCTGTTATCTGATGACTTGTCTTCATTGATTTTTAGACAGTGTACAGAATCCCCTTTAAAGTTTTCAAAACTTTGTAGTTGACTGAGATGGGCTTCGAAACACTTTGGACCTTTCTGTTGGCAGCAAGCTCTCAAGACTGGACTTGCATTTTTTTGAGATACCTTAAACTCGATCTTATCTGGATTCTGGTCTTCGTGAGTATACTGTTAACTCTTTAAAGCGACCAGAGATGATCGTCGTGCGTATCCAGATACGCAGTCCGGACCTCATCGGTACTCTGAGCTGATTGTCGGTGTACTATTGAACCGGGAAAAATCGCCAACTGCTTTTGCCAGTGTATTGTTGAACTTATTGCAGAAGCAGAGACTAAACACAGGTCTTGCAGAAGCAGAGACTAAACACAGGTCGCGAAAGTCGTGTTGCTCCGCCATCTCATCTGAAGTAGAAACGCAACTCTCATTCATCGGAGAGACGCGAGCATCGAAGTACAGACGCAGCTCTCACTTTGTCAAAGAGACGCGGCTCTATTAGAGTTGAGACGCAGCTTTCTTGTTTTACCCAAACGCGAGCTTGAGAATACCGAAGAGACGCAATCTTTGAAGTGAAGACGCGGACTTCTCTTAATTGAAAAGATGCAGCTCTGATTCACTTGGAGGGCACGGCTCTGAATTATTGAGAGACGCGACTTTAATTGATGAAGGGATGCAGTCCTGAATTGAATGGGAGACGCGACTTTGAGTTATTGAGAGACGCGGCTCAAAATTGTTAAGAGACGCGACTGTAAACTTTTTGGAGGACGCCGCTCTGGACTGTTGAGAGACGCGGCTCTGATTCACTTGGAGGGCGCGGTTCTGAAGACGCAGCTCTGAATTGATGAGCGCAGCCATGAATTGAAGGGAGGACGCGACCCTGAATTGTTAAAGACGCGGTCCTCATTCTGTTGAGGGAACACAGCCTGTGGTTTGTGAAGGGACGCGGACTTCAAACGCAGCACTTGAAGTGTCGCATGCAGTTTATAGAGACATGAAGATCTCAATGGATCTTTCGAGGTAAAGTCGGCATTATGGTTGGGGATGCGTGTCGTTGGGACTTCCCAGAGCAAAAATTCACGTGTGTTACTTAGACTGGATTGAGATTCGCATCGTGAATTAAGGCTATTAATTAACTTTTAATAACTGTTTTGATTTTCATGCCGTTAATTTAATGGCCATTAACGAGCCTATAAATAGGCCATGAGCCTCTTAACAGTCATTCATCTTGACTGTTCTCCCTTTATGGGCAGGTGCTCTGAATAACCTTTGGGGTTCTTAAACTGTCTTCTTCTCTAAGCCTGTATCCTGAAGAACTTTCAGAGTTCTTTGAACGAACTCAAAGTTATGATGTTTTCTTGCAATCTTCTTTGAAGATTATCACTGTTAAGTGATTTCAAAATCAAAACGCATCGCCTCAGGTGCTTACATGGCCGTGTCTTGACGGATGATGTCCTTCCTCTAAAGAACTCTTCTTTAGGTAGGAATAGCCTTTGTCATAATAAAACTTTATTTCTTTATGGCTCTGTCATTACCAATCATAAAAAGACTATCTCTTGACCTCTTCCTAAAGCTTTTAAAACTTCTTTCTTGAGGTTTCACAGTTGACTTGAGATCCAAGCGTCCATGCTTTATTTCTTGATCTCTTCCTGAAACTTTTGAAGATTCTTTCTTGAAGTTTAGACAGTCAGTTTGAGATCCCTGCGTCCATGCTCTGCAAACGCGATCTTCGCGTTAACTTGATGGAACGTGAGCTTGAAGATTTTCGAGTCCCAAGTTCTTCAGACGCGAGCATGGTGAACTCCACGTTTTGGGGCCTCAAACGCGAGTTTTGCATATAAGACTCGCGTCTGGAGTTCATGATTTAAAAAATTTGAAAACCCGTATTTGTTCTTTTGAAATCTCTATACGTGTGTGTGGCGAACTCTGCGTCTTAAAAGTCTTAGATACTCTTTTGAAATCTTAAACGCGAGTGTGACGAATTCTGCGTTTTAAAAGCCTTAGACGCAAATCTATAATGCATGCGTCTAGAGTTCATGACTTAGAAAATTTTATGGCTCGCGTCTGCGCCTTTAATATATGCCACGCGTTTCAATCATCAGACGCGAGTCTAATGTTAGGCTGGCATTCGGATCCATATTTTTTTATCTTTGAAGAGCGTGTAAACTCTGCGTCCTGAAGCTTTAAATGCGAGATTCACGTATAAGACTTGCGTTTGGAGTTCATGACTTTAGACCTACGTTTGTGCTTCTGGATTCATGTTTTCTGTCTTTTCAAAAATTTAACCCTTGGGATTTTTTCCTTCTTGCAGGCCATGGTCATATCGTTAGTGTTGGCTCCAGTGTCCTTGTCGCGTCCATTGAGACAGAAATGAAACGACCAGTTTGTTCGATTGGCGACCACTTGAGAAGTCAGAACTTCTGTCTAAGGGCGAGAAAGATCCGCGCAGTTCTCGATACACATCAAGACACTATTAGACATGATGCACCAGTAAGGTCTCGGATCCTCCCTTCATCAATCTTATTCAAAGAAGTGATTATAACGAAAAACACATGCTCATTGGATGACTTTCTGGAGGCGGAGCTTCCCATTAAACGAGGGATTACAGTCTTATGAAGACCTTCACACCAGTTGGTCGAGTGAAATCAGAATGCTCTCTTGCATTTCGACCTTGAGAAACATCATTGTTCTCAAGAGGAGAAGAGGTTGATCTGCTGTTCCGACCACAGTCAATAAGACGAACTTTGTGCATCCTCAATATTTCAAGGAGTGAGCGCAACCTTTCGCTGAGCAAGAGGGACTTCTTTGTACTCCATTATTGTAACACTCAATCTTATTGAAAAAGAAAGCATTTTATATCACTTTCATATTTTTAATATCAATAAAAGTGACACTTTTCCTGCCTTCTTATTTGTCTTGACTTCCTTTTTGCATTGAAAATCAGACAAGTGGAAGTGATTATCCTTGGTTTGCTAGAAGTGTGATATTTAACTTAGCAACTCAAAGTTGGAGAATTCTATTTAAGAAATTTAAAACGGTTACTGTCAGAGGTGTGATATTAAACTTGACAAGAGTATAATAGGTTTTATGGACTTGCCATCATACAGATGAGAGTGACAAGTAAAGTTTTCACTATGCGGGGGATTGTGACTGAGTCTTCATCAGAGGTTTAGTATTAACGTAATTAAGACTCAGCTGGGAATTAGTAAGAACACTGTTAAAGGTGTAATATCACCTAACAGTGATTTTAAGTGGACCTGATATTCTACTAACGAGAATAACAAGTAAGATTAGACCAATTGGGGGATCCAAGTGTTTCTTCACCGTCAGAGGTATGATATTAACTTAACAGATTGATTGAATCCTGTCAGAGGTGTGATGTTAACTTGATAAGGATGTGAGCTAGAGGTGTATTGTTAACTTAGCTCCATAGGAATTTCAATTTCGTTGGGAAAACTGAAGATATCACTGTCATAGATGTAGTGTTGAACTTAACAGTGGGGGTAATACTAGAAGTGTAATTTTGAACTTAGCATTGGTCGTCTCGACTTCGATACGGAAGTTTGAGGGAAGGTCATTGTCATAGGTGTATTGTTGAACTTAACAGTGAAATGGATGTTAGAGGTGTGATGTTAAGCTTAATATCGCTCGTCTCAGCTTTGATGTAAAAGTCTGAGGGAAGTGTCTGTCAGAGGTTTAATGTTGAACTTGGCAGCAACTTGATTACTATTAGAGGTGTGATATTAAACTTAACATTAATCTGTCAGAGGTGTAATATTAACATGACAAGAGTTGATTTGCGATATAAGTAATTTTGAGAATCTGTCATTCTATTGAGGAGAATTGGCAAATGAAGTTTGGAGTGCCAGAGGTGTAGTGTTAACTTGGCAATTTGAAGACTTGCGACTCCATGTAAGGGAGTCATCAAGTGAAAGTTCATACTCGCTGAGGAGTATTGAAACTTTTCACTCTAAGAGATGTAGTGTTAATATAACAATGATTGAGTTTGTGGACCTACCACTCCATGAGAGGGAATTGGCAGGGGTTTTGGTGTGAGACAGAATGAATTGTCAGAGGTGTAATATTGAAGATTAAGGAAAATGGCTTGTCAAAGGTTTACTGTTAACGTGACAAATCTGTATTTATTCGCTAAGGAAATGGACACATGTATTTTTGTGGTCCTACCATTCTGTGGGAAGGAATTGGTAAGGGATTTTGGAGGGAAGACGGGACCAAGTCCCTTAAGATTTTTAGCAAACCCTCAGCTATCAACAGATTCAGTATGCCTTTACTAACTACCGTTTGAGTTGGGCTAGCCATGCTATTCCCCTCAGCATGATGAGTTATCGCGGACTTATGTTGGAGTTAAAAGCCACCATTTTTCTCTACCTTAGCCTTCAGAGGCATTGGATTTTGATAGATAAACTAGAGAAGAGTAACAAGGCTAAAACTGAAGTTTCACACTTTATCTTTTCTTCGATGTTTACATCATGTATTATGATATAACCAGTGTTCAGTCGGCTCGGCAATGATCGGCCGTAATGTAATCCGTTGAAAAAAGAAGTTTTTCTTTGGCGCTCTTTCAAACATCTTAGATCTGAAAGTTTTGATCAGAGGTGTAATGTTAACCTGATCATAAGGAGAATCCTGTTAAGGATAGTACTTCCTCAAGAATCTGCCGTTGATCGGCATCACGAGCGTATCGTTGTCTGGGGTTATGAGGTGATATGCTCCATTCGAGTAGATTGACTCTACTACAAATGGTACTTCTCATTTTGGGCTGGACATCATGGGTCTTCTGACAGCTAAGACAAGCTCACCTTTCTTGAAAGTCCACTCCTCGACTTGGTGAAGACTCTGGAAATTCGAGCTTGATAAATCTCGATTTGCTGTTGAGCTTGCAGGAGTTTATTGTCCAAAGCTTCCAGCTCCTAGAGTCGCAGTCGATGCTTCTCCTCATTTATCATCTCTGTTGTCAAGGCAACGCGTAGAGATGAGATCTGAATTTCTAGTGGGAGTACGGCTTCACGCCCGTATACCAAAGAGAACGGTGTAGTTTTCGTCGGGGTTCTCACTGTTGTGTGATAAGCCTATAAGCATTCACCAAACTTATCATCCCAGTCGCGATGACTCTTCGAGATAAACTTCTTAAGGAGTTTCCCAATGGTCTTATTGAAAGCTTATGCAAGGCCGTTAGCGGCTTGATGGTATGCGATTGAAGACGCACTCTGGATCCTGAACTTATTGCAGAATCTTTGGAATGTTGGGCTAATGAACTGAGGCCCATCATCATGAACAATCCGTCGTGGCACACCAAAACGGTAGACCACGTGATGTTTAATGAACTTGATCACGTCAGATGTCTTTACCTCCCTCAAAGGGATAGCCTCAGCTCATTTACAGAAGTAGTCAGTTATGGCTAAGATAAACCGTATCTTTTGGATGAAGGAGGGTTGATAGGCAACCATGTCTATTTCCCACATCTAGAATAGCCAAGAAGAAGTTGTAGGGTAAATATGTCCTGGTTCCTAGTGAATGAAGTCGTCATGGATCTGACAGGCATGACATCGGTTAGCGTAAACGATGACGTCAGGGATCATCTTTGGCTAATAATATCCCAGTCTTCGGAGTTGATCCCCAAGTTTTGGATTAGGTTGGTGATTCTTAGAATATTCACGGTGAAATCTATTTTAAGAAATTATTTACTGTTTTAAAATTAAAAATCCTGGAATCGACCGCCGATATTGGTCGACACCAAATCTGGCCGAAATATGTTAAATTCTGAAAATCTCCGAAAAATGTATTAAGATAGCAAATATTATTTTAAGAAAATATCTAAAAGCGGTTTCTCAAAATTTGACTCCATTTGTAAATTAAAAATCTGGGAATAAACCAGCACACCGATTAATCCCGATTTTAGGGTTTTTATAAAAATAATTCAGAAATTATCTGAAAAATCATGAAAATCTATAATATTAGAAAACAATATTTGAAACTGAAATCGGCCAAATCAGACTACCAGAAATGTCCAATCAATAAGTATACTGGGATTGGGTCACCGTTCAGACTGGGCTGACTCTGAGTTCACGAATCCGGATTCAATGCAAAACGATCATATAAATAATCATAAAATAAAAATAAATACAGGAATTAAATCAAAATACGATCAGAAAAATTGAATACGCAACTAAGTACGTATTCTGAAAACGGTGTGCTACAGAGAGAGAAATTATGTAGAGAGAGTCGATAGAGTTAAAAAGAATGGGGAAGATTTTCAGAGAAAGATTTGGTGGGGAGGAAGAGAGAAAAGGCGGTGGCTGAGAGAGGCGGTGGAAATGGGCAGGTCGGTGGGAATTTTGGAGAAGGGAAAAGAAGAAGAAAAAGAAAAGGATTTAAATAATGTTATTTAATTCCGATAAAATTCGACTAGTTCAAAACATTTCTTAAAAATTCTGTAAAATAGCAAATATTACCCGGAGGAGCAACGTGAAATCGGATTCTAGAAATTCAGTTTGGTTTGCAAGTTAGAAATCCTAGAATGTACGACGATACCGGTCGACATCGGTTCAGCCGGATTTTAAACTAATTCAGAAAAGTCCCCAAAAATACCCGCAAGTGAAAATATGGTCTTGAAGAATAATTTGGAAATAGATTCTGGAAATTCAACTCCATTTGTAAAGTAAAATTCAGAATTAGTATTAGCCGACACCGGCTTCAGAGAATTTCCAAAATAATCCGCTAGAAAAATTTGAAAATTCTAAAATATTAAAAAATGATATTTGAAACTGAAATCAGTTCAATCTGACTACCATGAAGGTCAAATCAACTTTGCATGCCATATCAAGTACTGATACTGTGAAACGTACATCAAGGATTGGGGGGTTACATAACTCCCACTACAACTGGGCCTCGCAGTTCTTTCGGCGCAGTACTTCTCCGAGGATTGTCCTCTGTCAAGGTCGGCAATTAGGCTCCACAAATTCAACACTAGATACCCCTATTACAGCGGGGACGGTTATGGATATTGACAGATATCTCAGCATACCAATCCCAATAATAAAGCTCGACAATTTAATGGATATGGAGGATCTTAACCGCGAATCATGATCACGGAGAAAGATCCGCACCATTAGTTACATCACAAACAACTACTTATAGGCCAAAACTTCCCGCGAAAGAGAGGAGGACCAACACTTCTCCACAAGGATCAACCACCAAAAGAAAGAAGAAGAAGAGAAAAAAGTACCGAGAAAACTCTCTTGCAACACAAATAAAAAGATAGTGAATCCTTACTCTTTCCTCCCCGTGATTTTTCCCATTTTGAGTTTTAATGTAAAAATCCCTGTCTAGGTCTGTTTGCTGATTGTATCTTTACTTCCTGTATCATTCTAGACAGATCCCTCTTTTGGCATTCGATCAATCGCATAGGAAAATCTCCACCATGTTATTGTAGAGTAATCAGCTTTGGAACAAAAATTTCTGGATCCCACCCATTAAGGATTCTGGTAATCCGATCCGGATCCTATTTGGGTTCAGGTACATTCGGGCGAAATTGAATAAACAATTCGGCCCTGGCCAAGATTTACTTCCTTTAATCCCACGATGGCCATTTGACACTGCTAACAATCAATCTCTGCCCCACTCCAAATCTAACGGCCATGATCCAATCTTAGAAAACCCTAAACGATTATTTAAAACCCTAAACCGCTATGGTTTGCAGTTTGCGGCCGATCGATCGAGAAGAAGAACCCAACGTAAGTCTCTGTCGTCTCCTCCCCTTGTGGTCGCTTCTTCGATTCTTGCTGAACTCTTGGGTTTTGATGCCCATTAGTGGCATTTTGTTCCTGTGCTTCGATCTTCATGAAATACATGAATTTTTTCTCATTTTTTTTGTGTGATTGAATATTTTTTATATTAATTCTGATGCTGTAGCTAAACAAAACAATGAGAAAGTTTTAGTTGCATTAACTCGAGCTATAGGATCTCTCACATCTCGATAATGCTCAAAATGATACTTTGATATGCATCGCACACGCTGGGATTTGATTTTTCGTTCATTTTTCATGTCAAGCCTACAATGTCAGTGAAAATAAATCAGAGATAATAGTTTATGTTAACAAATACATAAACTTGAGGATTTGGAGTATAGGGAGTGATATACATTCAGCCTCTCATTACTTGTATAAAGTCATTTGAATATTTGAAACTAATAGCATCATACTCGTTGCCTGATATTCCTTTAGAAAACTTATATTCATTGTGATTGCAATGTCATGTCCTAGTTCTTTATAATTTACTGATGATTGACGTCGATGAATCAGTGAGGCTTTATACCAGCCAGGAATAAATATGTCTTTAAAGATAAGCTTTGCTTCTATCAGCCATTAACTATGAGATGTTTTTAACAAACTTTTTTCTCATTCTCTGTCTTGACTCACTCTGTTTAGAATGTATTTTTGGGTGATTTAGCTTCCTAAAGTGAATAATTAAGATGGTAAAAGCTTTTGGGGCTGGGCCTAGTTTGGATCCTTTGAGAGTGTACAACTTTTTTAGAGTAGCAGGAAACTTTATGGAGAATAGATTGTGGGACCTACGAATGATCAGGTGCCGGTGGCCAAGTTTAGGTTCTCAGGCCAAGCTATAGAGGCCCATCAGAATAGAGAGGCCTCATCTGGGGGAGGGGAACGTATGGCAGCCAAAATGGGTTTTTAAAGAGGATGACTGAAATTCTAAGAGGAGAGGAGGTTCTCCACTCCAACTCCTGCAGTTCCTTGTAAGAAAGAGGAGAGGCGGCGTCTGAAGAGAAATGTATGACAGCCAAAATGGGATTCGAAGGGGATGATTAGAGTACGAAGAGAAGAGGATATTTTCTATTCCAACAACTCTTGTAGCTCCTCACAGTAACTGGTGGTATGTTGTTTTAATACTTTTGTTGAGACAAGGAGTAGTTTATAGTCTACTTTTTGGCATTTTCTGGAATTATGGTATTTTTTTAAATTTTATCATTTAATGAATAGTAATGTTTTACCCATGATAGATACATTTTTGTGGCACATAAGAGGCTGATGGGCCATCTCTTTTAGGTGCATACGTGGCCTAATTGAAGTTTTGGTCATTTTGAGGCCTGAGCTCGGGTTGTTAGAATTAGAACTTGGCCCATCCTTGATACCAAGTGGGTGGGTTTTTCTGGCCTTGCTTGTGTTCAGGCTGTTGCATTGGTATTTTTAAGTTGTATTTTATTTGGCTCAGCAATTCATAGTCAGCTGAGATTTGTGCATCACATGAGAGTCACTAGAGTTTTATTTTTTTCTCTTATAAATCACTTGGTGGCCATAGCTATTTGTGCCTTTGCGCTTGGCTCTGTATAATTGGTTTTTATAAGGAATGCTTCTAGCATCCTGTGGAGTTTCCAGTTGCTGTAGGTTGTACATCACTGTTTTCTACATGCGAGAATGTAACCAGATCTTAAATCTTAGTAGCATTCATGTTGAGAAGGATTTTCTGTACATCCAAGTGTTCTCTCCCTCTTTGTTTGGTTACAGCATGAATCTATAGATGGCCACGTGCTAGAATGCAGCCATGGTGTAAGCTTTAGCCACACTTATTCTCACTAATCCTCTTGCTTGAAAGAGGCAAAGACTCAACATATGGGTTTCTCTGGTAAATAAAGAGCACTATCTTAAAGCAAGGCATTCGACTTAGCTTTATGATTAAAAACGTTCCCCCTCAGAATCCACTCCCTTTCTTTTTTTATGAAGTGTTAATGTTAGCCTTTTGCATTCTCATCTGTCATCATGCTTCACTTTTTTATTAAAGAGTCACACTCTCTAAAGTATGATATGTCCACTTTGAAGAGCTACATCACCTCACATGCTTTGGCTTAGTCACTTCCAGTTATCTATTGTGTATTTCGTGTGATAATGTTTTGGGAGCCTTTCCTGTCATTGTGCTTTTGACACTTTTGTGCTCTTCTTTTAGTCAGTTGGTCTCTTTTTCTCATATGTAAGCATGTGTTCTTTAAGTTTTCACTATGAGCCTATAGAAACAAGTAATTTTATCCCGTGGATTTATTTAGTACTATTACTACAACTATTATTATCAAACTGTTCAATATAACTACCTTCAGATCTTTTTTTTTGGAGAATCTGCTATTTGACTAGCCTCTAGCAGGTTCTCCTTTTAGAATTAGCCCATATGTTTTAAAAGGTGGGTTGTTCAGGCCTTCAGGCTATATAGGTGTGGAGGAAAATTCTTGAAAAATTTCTCCACACCATGAATTGTAAGTGTTGATCAGATGTAAGCAATCGCAAACAACAAAGAATTTATGTGGAAAACTCAAAGGGAAAAACTACAGGAGAGGGAGAGAATTCACTATAATATCAGTCGATTACAATGAATTCTGCAGAGTGATGTTGTGATTACAATTTCTAGGGCTTGTTGTAATAATCAGAAGCCAACCCTCCTTCTCGATGGAGAAGAAAGTGTATTTATAACCGCCTGAGCTGTCTTCGTGAGTACGAATATTTTGGATCTACATAACTGCATGATTTGCACATTATGATCTCCTTGTAACCGCCCAGATTGCGTCGCTTGATTGTTGAGATTGTCATATAGAGATATCCGCCACTATCCATAACATCCCGCATTGATTTAGGGACGTTACAACGTTTAGAATATGAGAATAATCTAGCAGCATAGCTGAATTCGTGAATCGCGGGAATCGTGCTATCCAACTGTAAGTAGCATAGGAGTAGCGACTAGCGAGTGGCAGAGGGTTTTCGTGTCGGAGTCTTGGGTGACTCTGGGAAGGGCCTTCATACTGATATGAAAGGACCCTTGTACTGGATACTGATTGTTGGCATCCCGGAGTGTCATGCAACTTTGGTTGAGTAATAGATCCGAGTAAGTGATGTCTGATCAATGTGGGCTTGGGGCGAGGCCCGACGCTTTCTTCTTGGCCCATGTCAGGCTTGTAAGTTCGAACTGCGCCTCTGACAGAGAAGCGAAGCCTCCAGGCGTTCGGACACGTGTTGTAATCTTGATGAGGGTCAAAATCTGACCACTACAATGGGTCTTCTCCTATAGTTCTATTTTTGGCAGTTCAAGAACAGAGTTTCCTGTTCAGGTTCAGTAATCTTAAATCTAAAAATAAATTATACATTATTGTAGTTAAATATTATTTTTGCAACATGCCAACTTTAAATGTTGTTGGATTCACCTGTTTGCTTTCAGTAATCTAAAAAATAAAGATAAAATTAGGGAAAAAATTAGTTAAATATTACTTTTGTAATATGCCAACTCTGAATGTTTGTAACGCCCCGATTCCACGGATACGGGGACGTCACTGCGACGTATATACGTAGGTCAGAAAATGCCCCCACGTATATACGCTAAGCATAAAAGTACAACAAGAATCAGAGTACAACACAAAGCGTGGTATATTCATATGCCAACTATAAAAGTACTAATACAAAGTTATACAGGTTATGATGACTGTTACACTTTACAAGTGTTTTGTTTTCACAACCAAGTCCAAAAGAACATATACAAAGATATACACAAGATGCTCACGTATGAGATGGAGACTCGTGAGCCAAAAGGAAGAGTCTGGCACGAGGGAACTAGATCTGATCAGCCTGCTCACTCAGATACGCTTGGTCCTCTGTGGATGGCTCCACTTCGTTCCAAGCCTCAGAATCTAAATATGCAAATCCAAGGAATCAAGACATATAACGATAACAAACTATAGCCAAGTGGCTAAGGGACATGAATAAGAAAAGATGAAACAGGTATAAAGAATATCAACTAATAAGTATGAAAAGCATGAAGAGATAAGATCATAATACAATAATCTACAATTAACGTCTTATTATTATTACTTGTCTTACTGTGATATCTAGCTATGTGACCCAGCGTCCCAGAGCACATAGATCCATATCCCAATAAAGCAAGGAGGTTATTGGAAATCAGCGGTTGTATCGACGAACTATGTTTACAGTGGATCCCGTACATGCCCGGGATAACGGTCCAGGATTGTTCCGTTGCTTGGTGACGGAAGCCAGCCGCTAGGCCATTCAGGAGGGACTTATGTATGCCCTTATCATGATGGTACCAGTAATAGAGGGAGCAAGCACTCCCCTCGGTCCCCTGGAGGCCCACAGGTCAGACCGGAACATGAGTTGCACAACATTCCTAAAAGCCACTGTAAACACGAACACATATCGATATCCGCATGTTTTCCCCCGACCCATGTGTAAGTTGGTCCATTTTATGCAAAAGTCAAGTGTATCATGCTTGGTTCAAGTGATGGCATGATAAGTAGTGATATTCGCATTTTAACAAGTTATGGAGCTATGATATGTAATAACAAGTCATGAAACAGTATGAGATAATGTCTATCAAGTAACATGTCATGTAGTATCAGTTAAGAAGCAAGAACAAGAATAATATGCCACACGTGTATCAACAATAAGATCCAAATTCAGAATAGAATCAACCAAGTCAAACAGTCAGAATTAGTCGACTAGGTGGAAGGGTTAGTCGACTAATTGGGGTCTTAAGTCGACTAACAGTCTGAATTAGTCGACTAAAACTGGGAAACAGAGAGTTGGGTTTTCTGTTTCAGGAAAGTTAGTCGACTAGAGTGAAATGTATAGTCGACTAACAGATACCTAAGTCGACTAATAGGGGGGCTAAGTCGACTAAAACTGTGATACAGAAAGTTAGGATTTATTCCAGGAAATATTAGTCGACTAGGTGAAAATAGTAGTCGACTAGGGGTCTCAAGTCGACTAATATCTAGGCTAAGTCGACTAGGGCCGAGAGTTGGTGTTTTCTGGTCCAAGAAAGATTAGTCGACTAGGCTAAAAATGTAGTCGACTAGGGGGGTCTAGTCGACTGGTAATATGGCTTAGTCGACTAAAACTGTGAAATTAAAAAGACTACTTTTCAACTAAGGTGGGTTAGTCGACTAGGCCCTAGGTTAAGTCGACTAATCGTGAAGAAAACAGAAAACAGAACAGAAATTCTGATGGTTGTTTGTTGGCCTAAAAATGGGATTTTTGTGACACAAGTGTACATGAATGATCATCGTATGTACACAAAGAAGTAATCTAGTCTTGGTGAGTAAAAGTACTCACTTTGAACGGTTAAATCGAGGCTTGACGAGTTCCGAAAAGATCGTGTCGATAAATATCACCAAATGATTCCACGGCGATACTACGGACGATCACAATCCAAAAGCAGTCGTTGCTTGAAAAGGAGATGAAGACCTTGTGGTGTTTTGGAGTTAGGGTTTGAGATGGAGAAGAAAATGGTGAGGTTAATTTCTTGGTGAAGTGAAGAAAAGAGAAAAGATTTGTAAAGGAAAGGATTTATATAGGTTTTGATTTTTGTAAAGGGAATGCAAATAAAGAAATTGAGAGGGGTTTTGTGCAAAATAGGGGAGATGAGGTGTCTCCCTTGGCCAATGGTGGCCGGCCATGAGAAAGAGAGAGAGAGATGTATTAAATGAGGGAGGTTGGTGAGAATGTGTGGAGATGGAATTTTTTGGAAGAAAATGGAAATTTGGAAAATGGAATTTTTTGTGGTTGTGAAGGAAGAAAAGAAAATAGGGAAAAGGAAAAAGAAAAGAATTGATAAATGAAGAGATTTTCTTGGTCTTGGAAATGAAAATACCGGAAACACGGATTCCTAGGTTCAAGTCAAGAATGCGGGAAAACATTTCGGAAAATACCGAAATCGTCCGAAATTCAAGTATCTCGGAACGACTCGTAAATTTTACCAAAAATCAATAATAATATATGAAGACGTATAGTGAAATCTGTTTGAAGAAATACCTATATTTTTAAAACTAAAAATCCCGGAATCAGTTACCTACCGACTCCGAAAGAATTTTCATAAATTTATAAAATTCTCAGAAAAAGTATTTAGATAAGAAATGTCATTCTAAGAAATAATGTCTAAAAGATTTTCTTGAAATTCCTAACTGTTTGTAAGATAAAAATTCGGGAATCGATCAGCGACACTGGTCGACACCGGTTTTGAAGAAATTCATTTTAATTTTAGAAAATTCCAGAAATTCACCAAAAATCTAATATATTAGAAAATGACATTTGAAATTGAAATTGGTCAAATACGGGAAGTAAATCGAAAAATACGATCGAAAAGCTGAATACGCAACTTAGTACGTATTACGGAAACGGGGTATTACAATCTACCCACCTTACAAAAATTTCGTCCTCGAAATTTCATAAGGTGAAGGGTAACAGGAATGGTAACAGATAGATAAGGCTAGGAAGAAAGATAACAATAGAAAAGAGTAAAAGGAAAGAGTCTTACCAATCAAGATGAGAAGAGTTGAGGATAACGCTCTCGGATGACGTCCTCGCTCGTTCCCAGGTGGCCTCTCCTGGCGCATGGCGTTCCAAGACACCAACACTAAAGGTATGGCTTTGTTCTTCAGTGTCTTCACACTTCTATCCAATATGGCCATCGGCTGCTCCTGATATGATAAGTCCGGTTGCAGTTCCAGCTCGGAGTGATCCAAAATATGGCTATCATCCTTTACATACCTCCTCAATTGAGATACGTGGAAAACATTGTGCACTCCGTCCAAAGAAGGCGGCAATGCCAATCTGTAAGACACATCTCCCACTCGCTCCAAAATCTCGAATGGGCCGATATATCTTGGACTCAGCTTTCCACGAACACCAAACCGGATGATTCCCTTGGTAGGTGATATCCTCAAGAATACATGATCTCCAACCTGGAATTCCAATGGCCTCCTCCGTGTGTCTGCCCAACTCTTCTGTCTGCTCTGAGCTGCCCTGAGATGATCTCTGATAATCCTGACTTTCTCTGTGGTCTGAATCAGGATCTCGGGCCCCAATAGACTCCTCTCACCGACTTCATCCCAACAAATCGGTGACCTGCACTTCCTCCATACAGTGCCTCAAAAGGTGCCATCTTGATACTTGCCTGATAACTGTTGTTATAAGAAAACTCAGCCAAGTGAAGATGATCTTCCCATGAACCCTTGAACTCAATTATGCAGGCTCTAAGCATGTCTTCAAGTATCTGAATGGTCCTCTCAGATTGTCCGTCTGTCTGAGGGTGATATGCTGTACTGAATTTCAGACGAGTGCCCAGACTCTTTTGGAGACTCTCCCAAAAATGAGATCTGAATCTGGTATCTCTATCTGAAACAATACTGACTGGGACTCCATGCAGACGAACTATCTCCTTCACATACTTATCTGCCAGAACCTCTGTAGTCTGACCCACCCTGAATGGTATGAAATGAGCTGACTTGGTGAGACGATCAATGATAACCCACACAGCATTATTACCTTTGGGACTACGAGGTAATGTCGTGACAAAGTCCATAGTGATGTGCTCCCACTTCCATTCAGGTATTGGCAAAGGATGAAGAAGTCCAGCTGATCTCTGATGCTCAATCTTTATCTGCTGGCACACCAAGCACTTAGCTACAAACTGAGCTATCTCTCTCTTCATGGCATTCCACCAAATTGCTTCTTCAAGTCCTGGTACATCTTGTTTCCTCCTGGATGTATAGAATAGGCTGAACTATGTGCTTCCTCCAAAATCTTCTGTCTAACTTCCCCTTGGGGAACACAAAGTCTACCTCCAAAGTACAATGCACCATCCGGACGAATACAAATATCCGTCCTCAATCCAGCCTCCACCTGAACTCGGAATGTCTGTAGCCTGGGGTCCTCCTTCTGAGCTTCCTTAATCTCATCTATCAATGAAGACTGGATCTGTAAGGTCATAAGCTGTCCTGTCTTCTCAGCTCCTCGAACCACCATCAAGTCCAATCTGATAAAGTCCTGAATCAACTCCTTCTGCTGAGTAAGTTGGACAAGCACTCTGTTCTCTGGCATCCTACTCAGTGCATCAGGAACTGTATTGACCTTGCCTGGATGATAGTGCAAGTCAATATCATAGTCTGCCATAAGCTCCAGCCACCGCCTCTGCCTCATGTTCAACTCCTTCTGCGAGAAGATATACTTGAGGCTCTTATGATCTGTATAAATCAACACCTTATCTCCCAGAAGATAGTGCCTCCAAATCTTCAAGGCAAAGATCACTGCTGCTAGCTCCAAGTCATGAGTTGGGTAGTTCCGCTCATGAGTCTTCAGTTGCCTAGATGCATATGCTATAACATGATTATGTTGCATAAGTACGCATCCCAGGCCTTTACCTGAAGCATCACTAAAGATGACCATCCCTCCTCTCCCTGAGGGAGTCCTCAAGATTGGAGCTGAAATAAGCCTCTGCTTCAACTGCTCAAATGCTGCAGTACACTCTTCAGTCCATATGTACTTTACCCCTTTCCGGGTGAGCTGGGTTAGCGGAGCTGCAATTCTAGAGAAATCCTGAACAAAGCGTCTGTAATATCCCGCTAGTTCAAGAAAACTCTTAATCTCAGTCACCGTCCTCGAACTGGCCATCCTTTACTGCCTGGACTTTGCTCGGATCAACTGAGATACCTGCTGCTGACACCATATGTCCAAGGAATGCTATGCTGTCCAACCAGAACTCACATTGCTTCTCTTGGCATGAAGCTGCTCCTGCTGAAGAGTTTGCAACACAATCCTCAAGTGTTCTGCATGCTCCTTGCTGTTCTTTGAATAGATCAGAATGTCGTCTATGAAAACAACAACGAACTGATCCAAGTAGGGCGAGAACACTCGGTTCATCAAGTCCATGAAAACTGCAGGGGCATTGGTAACTCCGAAAGGCATAACGAGAAACTCATAATGGCCATAACGGTCCTGAATGCCGTCTTCGGAATATCCTCCTTCTTCACCCTCAGCTGATGGTAACCCGACTGTAAATCCAATTTAGAGAATACACGGGCTCCATGAAGCTGATCAAATAGATCATCAATCCTGGGTAAGGGATACTTGTTCTTGATGGTGACCTTGTTCAATTCCCTATAATCACACAAAGTCTCTTACCACCATCCTTCTTGTTGGCCAACAATACTGGAGCTCCCCATGGTGAAGTACTCGGCCGAATCAATCCCCTGTCCGAGTATTCCTGCAGCTGCTTCTTCAGAATCTCTAACTCCGTCGGTGCCATCCTGTACGGAGCCTTAGATATCGGAGCTGCTCCTGGAACTGTATCAATGGAGAACTCAATCTTTCTTTCCGGTGGCAGTCCTGAAATCTCAGCAAACACCTCTGGGAATTCATCCCACACCGGCACCTTCTGCTTCTGAGCCTCCGAAGTAATCATCTGAGTCTTTCCCCTAGTGGACTTCACTTCTCCACTAAACTGGAATTCAGGTTGAAGGGGAATTCTGAAATTAATCTTCCTCTCCCTACAGTCAATCACTGCATAGTACTGACTGAGCCAAGTCATGCCTAAGATTACGTCGTACCCTTTGGTGTCTAGTACGAGCATATCTATGGCTAAGACCTTATCACATAGTTCTACTGGACAGTCAGTACAAACTCGGGAAGATATAACTACCCCAATTTCCTGTACTTATCTCCCATTTGTGGTCTAACAATTTAACAGGAATAGAATGTACAGCCACAAATTTATCTGAGATATAACAGTGGGATGCTCCTGAATCGAAGAGAGCGAGAACAGGTATTGAATGAACTCTGATGTTACCTGTTATCACCTCCTCTGAAGCCTCAGCCTCTTCTGCTGTCAGAGTATAGCCTGACCTCTGCCACGCCCTGCTGCAGTCCTGCCTCCTCTCTGGACTGGGCGAACAACATGCTGTGGAGGAAGGGGTAGAGCTCTCCTCAACACCGGTCCCTGGTTCCTCTGCCCAAGTGGCCCTGGTAGCACCCTCTGTCCATTCGGTCCTTGAAGTGCTGGCACTGCTTGACCGGTTATCCCCACTCTCCTGTGTGGACAAGCCTCTATGGAATGGTCTCTGGATCCACACACCAAGCACAGCCCATTTGCCCTCCGGCAATTTGGTCGAGTGTGCCCTGGTTTCTGACAATAGTTGCAGAAGGCAATAGGTTGGGCCGTCTGGTAAGGAGCTGGCCTGAAAGGTTGCCTCATCTGGACCTTCGCTGCTCTGAACGGGCCCCCCTTCCCATAGGTACAAATGGCCGCTTCATGACCTGCTGTCTCATCTGATCCCCTTGCTCCTTCTCAAACCCACGCTCTACCTCCCGAGCGATGGTGAGAACCTCTGCATAGGTCTTCAGCTGCTGGGGCATCAGGTACATCTGAATCTTCATCTGTAGACCCTGCTGAAACCTGCTCGCTCGCTTCTCCTCGTCCGTTACCATATACGGCGCGAAGCGGCTCAGTCGAAGAAACTCCGCGGCATACTCGTCCACGGACTTGTTCCACTGCTGGAGCCTGATGAATTGCTCCTCCATATCTTTCTGCGCCGTAGCAGGGAAGAAGCGGCTGTAAAAACTCTTGGAGAAGGCATCCCAAGTGACGGGCTTCTCCAGTCTAGCCTCCTCTGCGAGCCACCAAGTTCTCGCAACATCCTTTAACTGAATCTTAGCTACTTCAACTTGGTTCTCCTTCGGGACACGGGCTGCATTCAGTAGGTCTGCAGTGTCCGTCAACCATTGCTCAGCCTCCAATGGTTTCTCTCCCTCCCGTGAAGATGGCCGGTTGCAGCCGTCGGAAGTCGGACACGTTCCCCGGCCTCTGCTCCTTCGGGGCTGCCAACTCCTGCCTAAGGAGCTCGGTCTGCTGTTGCTGATTTTCCATCTGCTGTTGCTGGTTTCCCAGCATGGTCTGAATGACCTTCAGGATATCAGCATTCTCTCCTCCTACGGGTCCATTCGGGACTTGCCCGATATTGTTACGACCCGATCGTCTCTCCATACCGAATGATAACTGGAATTGGAAACAAAGGAAAGGAGTTTAGGATACGAAGGAATTGATCAACGAAAGAAGCAAGAAGGACTCTATAACTTTGTACATTGTAGTTGGCATAAGCAGATTTCTAGAATTTGCTACTTGTTTGTACTTTAGGTTTGAGAGCCTAGGCTCTGATACCAACCTGTAACGCCCCGATTCCACGGATACGGGGACGTCACTCTGCGACGTATATACGTAGGTCAGAAAATGCCCCCACGTATATACGCTAAGCATAAAGTACAACAAGAATCAGAGTACAACACAAAGCGTGGTATATTCATATGCCAACTATAAAAGTACTAATACAAAGTTATACAGGTTATGATGACTGTTACACTTTACAAGTGTTTTGTTTTCACAACCAAGTCCAAAAGAACATATACAAAGATATACACAAGATGCTCACGTATGAGATGGAGACTCGTGAGCCAAAAGGAAGAGTCTGGCACGAGGGAACTAGATCTGATCAGCCTGCTCACTCAGATACGCTTGGTCCTCTGTGGATGGCTCCACTTCGTTCCAAGCCTCAGAATCTGAATATGCAAATCCAAGGAATCAAGACATATAACGATAACAAACTATAGCCAAGTGGCTAAGGGACATGAATAAGAAAAGATGAAACAGGTATAAAGAATATCAACTAATAAGTATGAAAAGCATGAAGAGATAAGATCATAATACAATAATCTACAATTAACGTCTTATTATTATTACTTGTCTTACTGTGATATCTAGCTATGTGACCCAGCGTCCCAGAGCACATAGATCCATATCCCAATAAAGCAAGGAGGTTATTGGAAATCAGCGGTTGTATCGACGAACTATGTTTACAGTGGATCCCGTACATGCCCGGGATAACGGTCCAGGATTGTTCCGTTGCTTGGTGACGGAAGCCAGCCGCTAGGCCATTCAGGAGGGACTTATGTATGCCCTTATCATGATGGTACCAGTAATAGAGGGAGCAAGCACTCCCCTCGGTCCCCTGGAGGCCCACAGGTCAGACCGAACATGAGTTGCACAACATTCCTAAAAGCCACTGTAAACACGAACACATATCGATATCCGCATGTTTTCCCCCGACCCATGTGTAAGTTGGTCCATTTTATGCAAAAGTCAAGTGTATCATGCTTGGTTCAAGTGATGGCATGATAAGTAGTGATATTCGCATTTTAACAAGTTATGGAGCTATGATATGTAATAACAAGTCATGAAACAGTATGAGATAATGTCTATCAAGTAACATGTCATGTAGTATCAGTTAAGAACAAGAACAAGAAAATATGCCACACGTGTATCAACATAAGATCCAAATTCAGAATAGAATCAACCAAGTCAAACAGTCAGAATTAGTCGACTAGGTGGAAGGGTTAGTCGACTAATTGGGGTCTTAAGTCGACTAACAGTCTGAATTAGTCGACTAAAACTGGGAAACAGAGAGTTGGGTTTCTGTTTCAGGAAAGTTAGTCGACTAGAGTGAAATGTATAGTCGACTAACAGATACCTAAGTCGACTAATAGGGGGGCTAAGTCGACTAAAACTGTGATACAGAAAGTTAGGATTTATTCCAGGAAATATTAGTCGACTAGGTGAAAATAGTAGTCGACTAGGGGTCTCAAGTCGACTAATATCTAGGCTAAGTCGACTAGGGCCGAGAGTTGGTGTTTTCTGGTCCAAGGAAAGATTAGTCGACTAGGCTAAAATGTAGTCGACTAGGGGGTCTAGTCGACTGGTAATATGGCTTAGTCGACTAAAACTGTGAAATTAAAAAGACTACTTTTCAACTAAGGTGGGTTAGTCGACTAGGCCTAGGTTAAGTCGACTAATCGTGAAGAAAACAGAAAACAGAACAGAATTCTGATGGTTGTTTGTTGGCCTAAAAATGGGATTTTTGTGACACAAGTGTACATGAATGATCATCGTATGTACACAAAGAAGTAATCTAGTCTTGGTGAGTAAAAGTACTCACTTTGAACGGTTAATCGAGGCTTGACGAGTTCCGAAAAGATCGTGTCGATAAATATCACCAATGATTCCACGGCGATACTACGGACGATCACAATCCAAAAGCAGTCGTTGCTTGAAAAGGAGATGAAGACCTTGTGGTGTTTTGGAGTTAGGGTTTGAGATGGAGAAGAAAAGGTGAAGGTTAATTCTTGGTGAAGTGAAGAAAAGAGAAAAGATTTGTAAAGGAAAGGATTTATATAGGTTTTGATTTTTGTAAAGGGAATGCAAATAAAGAAATTGAGAGGGGTTTTGTGCAAAAATAGGGGAGATGAGGTGTCTCCCTTGGCCAATGGTGGCCGGCCATGAGAAAGAGAGAGAGAGATGTATTAAATGAGGGAGGTTGGTGAGAATGTGTGGAGATGGAATTTTTTGGAAGAAAATGGAAATTTGGAAAATGGAATTTTTTGTGGTTGTGAAGGAAGGAAAAGAAAATAGGGAAAAGGAAAAAGAAAAGAATTGATAAATGAAGAGATTTTCTTGGTCTTGGAAAATGAAATACCGGAAACACGGATTCCTAGGTTCAAGTCAAGAATGCGGGAAAACATTTCGGAAAATACCGAAATCGTCCGAAATTCAAGTATCTCGGAACGACTCGTAAATTTTAACCAAAAATCAATAATAAATATGAAGACGTATAGTGAAATCTGTTTGAAGAAATACCTTATAGTTTTAAAACTAAAAATCCCGGAATCAGTTACCTACCGACTCCGAAAGAATTTTCATAAATTTATAAAATTCTCAGAAAAAGTATTTAGATAAGAAATGTCATTCTAAGAATAATGTCTAAAAGATTTTCTTGAAATTCCTAACTGTTTGTAAGATAAAATTCGGGAATCGATCAGCGACACTGGTCGACACCGGTTTTTGAAGAAATTCATTTTAATTTTAGAAAATTTCAGAATTCACCAAAAATCTAATATATTAGAAAATGACATTTGAAATTGAAATTGGTCAAATACGGGAAGTAAATCGAAAAATACGATCGAAAAGCTGAATACGCAACTTAGTACGTATTACGGAAACGGGGTATTACAATGTTGCTGTATTCTTGCATGTTTGTGCATAGATTGATTCTCATACCAATAATGATTTCATTATGAATAATTATTTCTTATGATATTTAAATAATTTATAAAAAAATAACAAAAGTAATCATATTTTAAGGTGTCGTATGTGGCAAAATTATAATGCCCAGTATTTACAATTTACAGAAGTCTATTTTTAGTTTTTTAAAAAATGTACACGACATGATACATTTAAAGGGGCGTCTTAGCAAAACCGGGTATCATATTAAATTTGGTGCTATATCATAATATGACCAGTAAACTTTCCAATTTTGTGTGTTTATTTGGGCAAAATATTCTTTCTCTGTGTAATGTTTAACAAGTAATTGGAATTTTGGTTGAGGGTAATCTTGGACATCACTTAGGTATAGGTTTCTTGAGAAATCAGGTCTGATCTGAACATTTCACCAGTCCAAACCTTACCCATATTATTTATAAGTCTCCCCCTTCTCACCCTACGCATCATGCCAACTGAGTTGGTGTTAGCTCCACCTATTTTTGAATTTACTAGTAGTTTTAATTTAAACTTTTTATTTAGTTACTTTGGGAATAGCAATCAGAGTATTTAGATTAGTTTATGTGCCTCATGTTTCTGATTTCTGTTTATTTGTCTCCTGCAGCTGGTTTAATTGTTCTGCATAATCAGATGGCGCCACCTGCTAAAGGTATGCACTTAAGCTTTATGACTTTAGTTCGATTACATCCTTGTTGTATTGATGTTTGGCTAATCTTAAAAGGCATTTACAATGATATTCCTAGTAACTATATTCAGTTTTAATTGTAACTGTTAACAACTCTAGAACTACTAAATTTCTGCTGTGTGGACTTGGTAGTCCTTTTAAAACTGTAGATATCTTGATACAAACAAGCAAGCAAGTAGTACAGTGTTTGTCAAAATTATGTACAAATATATGGACAGTAAAAAAAAATAAGTACAAAAAATAATGATGGAAAGAAAAAAAGAAATAAATGTAATAATGTTAATAGGTGCATTATTTTCATAATTTATTGAAAAGATGGCAATGAAAGCTTCTTGTGAACTTCTTGAATACCTTTTGAGGTGTTTGTATGTTGTATAGATATCTTTCAATTTCATAGATTCATGTGCATAGTAATTGCACGCTATGGCGAACAAAAGATTTTGTTTTTAAGCAACATATTTTCAAGTTGTACAACCTAACTAAAGAATTTAATTTCCATCACTTGTTCAGTTTTATATATTAGACCTATTATACGTCCCTATTGTGTCCTTTATAGATTTCTTTGGAGGAAATGTGATACCAACGGCATATTGGATGCATCGTAAAATACTAATTTTTGTCTTAAGTGTATAACAGTTTTAAATTTTGTGCAAGGCCTTTCATTTTTTGTATTTCCCTCTCTGGTTTGGCTTGCTCGATCTCATCAAACTATGTGATTCTCATTTCAATATCTTACTATTATACATTCAGAATAAGTATATTATTATTTTTTTTCCCTTTGGGTTTTGAAGTCTTAACTAAACAATTTGAGTATACTGGCATCTTGCATTGAAGATGCAAGCAGCGTGTGAAGGTCATATACTGGTGTCTTACATTAAAGATGCGAGCAGTGTGTGAATGTTTCAACAGGTGTTATATATCTTTGTTAGTGCAGTTTTCTCACATGACATACAACCAAGTTATTGAAACTTACCATTGAAATTTGTTGGTTAGTAAAAAAAGTGTGTAAATTTATACCTCAAGCAGAGGAATATAAATATCTGTAGTTGAGTGGATTCTTTATAAGCCGCTCAAATCGGCAGATACTTGACCTATGATGGCCCAAAAATATATTCCTGAGGACCGATTCCCTTATATGGTTTAGGATGCAATAGTTGTCCAAGTATGTATGATTAATGCGCAAATTGCAATAGTGTTACAAAAACTGCACTGCCTAAAGGGATGAAATGAATGACCAAAACCCTGAAAATGCAAACTTTATGTTCTTTGAATCATTCTTCAGAAGCAGAGCTATTTTGTATTGTAGAATAAGGGTTCCTGGTAGCTAATAATGTGTGAATTCTTTCTTGTATTTGAATGACATCTGTATTTCTGAAAAGTTGGTTTACAGTTAAATACATTTGTACCATGTTTTTATTTTTCTGTAAATATAAGGGCTCAGTATTTGATATTAATATGAAACCTTTTACTGAAGACATTGAGTCAAATGTACAAGTTATAAACCCACTGCCAACTAAAATGGGAGGGATATCCAATTTAATGTCATTGCTTAAAAACATCATAACATCTTGTCCTTTATTATGATATGGTATGAAGTCTAAGCTGCACGGTTAATATTTCATGAGCAAACTACATAAATGCATGCAGTCATATGATTTGTTAGTCTTATCTCTAGGATAGATAACTTTTTAATTTTTACCAGTGTCAGATTCCATCACATCTTATATTTTTATCACATTCTTCTTTGAAAATCTTTAGTGTCTACTAACATTATTAAGAATGATCTTCATTTCACTAGCAATCATTTTTTGAGGAATTATTTTTGTCAATCACGGGGAGAATCACTTGCGAATACTTTTAGTGATTACTTCATGTCCTTGTCCTGAGGAATTATTGTTGTCAATCCGGGGGCCGAATACCTTTAGTGATAACTTCCTGCCCAGTCTTTTTTCACCAGTATGTAGCTTCTGTAAACACACTTACTATAACTCTATGCCTGCAGCTATGTCAAAGAAAGCTGATGGCAAAGCACGGGCCTTGAAGGTTGCCAAGGCTGTCAAATCAAGGGGCTTCAGCCATTAAGAAGAAGGCCAAGAAGATCAGGACATCTGTGACCTTCCATCGTCCCAAGACTTTGAAGAAGGACAGAAACCCCAAGTATCCCAGAATCAGGGCCCCCAAGGAACAAGCATGACCACTACCAGATTCTCAAATATCCTGTGACAACTGAGTCTGCCATAAAAAAGATTGAAGATAACAATACTCTTGTCTTCATCCTGGACATCAGGGCAGACGAGAAAAAGATCAAAGTGGCGGTGAAGAAAATGTACGACATCCAGACCAAGAAGGTCAATACCCTGATCAGGTCTGTAAATATCCACTTCAGCCAGTCGAATATGTTGCATCAACTTTTGGAATTAAATCATTCTTTTCTGTTTCTGATGCTCTTGCTCACCTGCTGCAGGCCTGATGGCACGAAGAAGGCGTATGTGAGACTGACACCGGATTATGATGCTCTTGATGTCGCCAACAAAATCGGCATCATCTAAATGCTTCTGCATAGCCGTAGACTGCACTGTCATTGGCTTACAATTCTGTGCTGATGTAGACTGCGCTGTCATTGGCTTACAATTCTGTGCTGATGTTCGTGAGTTTTTTTTTTTCCTTCTTTTTGGGAGAGACATCTGCTTTACTGAATTTTGTTATAGTATGCGCGAATAGTTTAGCTTAGTTTGGTAATGCTAGTCTACTTGCCCCCCATAGCTGAGCTTCTTTCTACGTATGGACACCCACAATATTCCATCTACTAGTATTTTTGTATTTTCTATGTACAGAAGGTGGGAAGTTGAGCTTCGCCATTCGCCTGAAATGCGCTCGCCAATGCGGCGGCACCCTTTTGCTTTGTTTCTTGTTGCCTTTATGCCTTGTGCTCTTTCTACTTTCTACTGCAATTTTAGATTGTATTACTGATTGTGTTGGTGCACCTACTTGCCTGCTGGCTTCTCTCTTTGGGCAATTTAATCTGGGTTTTTTTAGATATGTGCCCTTTATATTTTTGTATTTAGAAATTTACCTCTCAAATTATTGATATTGTTTTGAATTCATAAATCTTACACCTTGATCTTACTAAGAATCAATGTTTCTTTTTTAGCTGATGAAATGCTAAAATGACTAATTTAACTTATCTATGTTAATTCACATTCTAAAATTGATATTCTTTCTTCTCCTCATTTCTTCTCCCTGCTCTTCTCTTCTAAATTAAATTTTCAATTAAAAAATTAATCACTAATTAGAAAAAAAGAAACTTGTAAGAACAAAGACAGACACAATTTGACGACTATGAAGATTGAACTTGGAACCTCTCCCTTGAGAGAGAGGGGTATCACCAACAGCCGCTCGTTAATGTTTTAAGTTTTCTTAAAAGGCAAGATGGATATAACGGGTAGTTTATTAGTATTTCATGCAAAAACTAGCAGTAGAGATAAGTTTTTACCAATTAAAAGATTTAAAGAGTAATTTGGACGATAAATTTTTAAATATAAACGATTTTGGGAGGAACACATTTAGAAAAGCCCCTCACTCTTTTGAATGAGAGTAATTCGAGACTGTTTTGGCCTGAGAACCACTCTTTCCAAAGATTTGCATGGCGAGATTTGCAGGAATGTGAGAGCTTTTCCTATTGTACTTTTGTGAATACTTTGTTATCTACCTGTTTGGTTGACGGTGGAAGTGAGGAAGTGAGGAGTTGGTAATAGTTCTCTTTGAAACTTGAGAATTGGTCAGTAAGTTTTCCAGTGTTTGGATGTTGTTAGGAAGTGTGATTTGAAAAATGTTATGTCTTTTCCGGAATTTGGATGGTAATGTGAAAGTGAAAGTGGAAAAGTTGACCACAAAGTTGACCGCAAAATAATATTAAAATAAAAATTAATTAAGAAAAATAAAAAATAGGCTGTAATTAGGATGCAAGTGAGATTTACATGACCAAAAATTAACTGTTTTGTGCTACAACTTATTATAAATGAGATTTACATGATCACAAACTAACTGTAGCACTTTGGAAGTGAGGAAATGGTCGTGTAAAAGAGAAAAGAGAGAAGGAAAAGGAGTTTTCTTATTTTTCCTTTTCCAGTGTTTGGATAGATAGGGAAGTAAGCAATTATACTTCCTCATTTCCTTACTTCCGCCCACTTCCTTGCATCCAAACACCCCAATGTGAAAGTTGCTGGCGGCTAAGTACTAATCTCTCAACTATTTTACTTTGCTGTGATTGTATAATGTGAGAGCACTTTGTGTGAGGCCAATGAGTGACTGATACGTCAGCATAAGATTGTGTTGATGGTGCATCAATTATCTATGCTTGGGTCTATTATTGTTTTTAGTTTAATGGTCTCGATGGGACCATTTCTCCTTGGTGATGTTTTTAATTTGCTATGGGTGAGAAGATGCATTGGTTCTTTTTGACTAGAATAAATATTTGATAGTGCATTTAAAAAAAGCTTTAAAACCCAAGGGTTGTTATATGTTATGCTCACGCGAACCTATGTGCATGAAGGTTGTTGAGATCTTGGGTTCGAATTTTGCTCAAAAGGTGATATTTTTTTTTTCCTTTTTCTTCTTTAGATTAATTATGATTGATGATGTTTCTATATTTCTTTAGGTGGTTTAGAGTAATATATATCTTTCTTTTATTTTCTCTTCTCTTTTCTCTGTCGGCGTGTCATATTTACGCTTTTTACGTGTAGTAAACTATGTCTAGTAAATTGTCGGAAATTTAACTGGATTAAAATATACAACAAATATAGATCTTTAAAACTAATAAACTACTTGTCCTAAGCATGCAACTAAAAAAAAAAATTAAAAGAAAAGAAAAGGCTAGCCTGGGGTGACGTAGTCGTGCAGACGCCACTGCCCTAAAAGAAAGATGGCCGGTCTCTCGTTCGGACCTTGAAAATGACCTCCTCTTCTAGTAGTAAAAACTCTCCTGGTAATTCACTAGCATCCAACTCAGGACGATGAGTCAGACCTCTACTCAGACGAGATTCGTTGCCCGTAAGTGGATAATCAGCTTTGAGAAAACCAAAACCCGATAGCAAGAACACAGTTTTTTCTTCCAACAGAATGTAAAAAATTTGTGAGAGAGAGGGTAGATCAATTTCTGTTTCTTGTAAAAGATACGTGCAGGATAGGATATTTATAACCCTCTGCAGATCTTTCAGTTTGTAACAGCCAGAGAGAATCTGTGATCATGCGCGAGTGGTTGCAACGTGCAAATCCGATTCTCTTGAACGGGTCCAACACTACCCGAAAATCTCAACAGAATTTTAAATAAAAATAAGAAATAAAAAAACTAACAAAAATGTAGCAGTCCAACAAGCCCCTGAATCGAACTGCATTCGTGTCCGCAATTCGTGAGCGCGCGCCACCCGGTTCGGTTCGGTTCGGTTCGCGCGCGCGGGCGTGTGGGGATGTGGCACATGGCCCAACATTTATAACAATAAACATGGGAGAAATTGTATATATACTACCCAACCTCCCATCTTCAATGTGAGACTAAAATCAAAGTCAAATAAGAGGGAAACTCAAGTTTTCCCTCCAACTCAAAACACATCTAACATAAATTACTTGTCATTGAATCACATTGAGACTTTTCTTATTATCTAAAGCTAGATGACCCAAGATTTTTTACTGAAATAGAGGCTAGCTGCCCCCTTTGTATTACTTGAGACTGTGGGCTCCACTTGAAACATGTGATCCTTAAGGGGAGACCTTTGGCTACTAATCCAAAATATGTGCATATTTGTTCGTGCATGTATAATTTAATCAATGAGAGAGACATGTTTCAAGTGTTTCTGAAACATCTGATTGAGGAGCCACATAGTTTGAAAATGGCCTCATGACACGAAGCACCCTGATGGCTTTGATGCACTGCGTATTTGTATTGTTTTTTTATGTATTTGTGATATTTGTAAATATTGTCGGGTTATCATATTGGAGATTTTAGAGATTTGTTTAGGATTCTCAAGTACAATTAAAATTACTTTATTTCATCTAATAAAACTAATATAGGTAAAGTAATTCAGAATTATGATTATAAGAGCCAGTGAATGGCTGAGTAAGGTATCATATTCTGTGCTCTTCTCATGTAATTGATTACTTTACTAACTTGTTTTTAGTTTAGATTAGGGTTAGATGTCGAAGTATTGTATGGTCTGGCTTCCACTTAGTGGAACGACATCTAAATCGCGTAGGATCTGTTGCCGACGAACTGGCGTTTAGTCTCAGTAAATCGTTGACAGTCGTGCTAGGTTTTACAGACTAAAGATACATTAGGTAATATAAACTTAGTTTAACCTAAAGATAAGTTATCTTAGCAATTAGTTGCATAGAAAAGAGTACAGAATAGTTACACTCGAAGCCTTCAAATGGATTAATAGGTTCTACTTCTCGTAATTTAATTGAAGGAAAATCTGTTAAAAATTTTAATCTAATAGAATATCCTACAGAAATAGAGGACCTTAATAAATGGTCTATTCCGAAGGTCCCAGCAAAGCAAATTTATAATATAGGAACGTTTGATTTTAAATCCTGTGGCAATCAAAACCATGAAAAATCAATCCAAGTAGATAATACTGAACAATCAATAAAACTATTGAATGAAGAGGACATATTACCCTTTATTAATATATACAATTTTATCCATATTGGGCTGATCCAAATAGCCTTCAAAACTTTAACACTTCAAAGATTAAATTCTTCTTTACTAACCTCACTAAGAGATGCTAGATGCTTAGACTATATTCAATTCTAATTGGAGTAATGCAAACTAGCCTTTGTCATGACCCAGTTTATTTTAATGTTTATCCAAATTTAAGTCTATCCTTGACTGACCCAAATATATTAGAGGCAGCCACATTAAATTTAAAAACGAATGGCTATAATTTTATGCCTGGATCAGAAACAATTGCAGTGATATTTAGGATTCACTATAAAGTACTGAATACTTTAGCACCTAAACTAAGCAAATAACTAAATCAGGAAAAATAATTCTGGTTGAAACAAATCTGTTATCTTCAAATATAGCAACAAATAGAATCCTAAAATGGGATGAAATAAATTTTTCACAAAATTGGTTACTAACTTCCTCTATTCCTCCTAGACCTATTATAGAAACAGACTTAGACCAAATAATTCAGTCTGAGGATAGAGAAGTTGAAGTTAGATTTAATCCCAAAATAATAACAAGAATCTCTGGTTCAAGGAACTCTACTTCTAATTTTGAAAATCAATCAATTAGAAGTGGTAATTATATAAGAAGAGATAAAGAATTAGAAGTATAAGGAATAAAAATATCTAATTCCTCAATAGCTCATCCAAGTCACGAGAAGCCTAATCCTGGCTCTCCTACCTAATCAGACATGGATTTTAATATTTAATGGATTTTTCACCGGAAAGTTTACCAAGAATATATCTAAATATGGAAAATAATAAGATATCCATTTCAAACAATAGTTTGAAAAAACTTTCCCTATTGAAAAAAGATACTATTACAAAGATGAAGATGAATATTATAAGCATCTTACGCGAATAGATAAATTAAGACTCTTTTCTGAATGGTTCATAGAAACCTACATAAATGAAGAATTTAATAAACTCAATGTTCTAGAAGAACATTATAAATCGTGGACTACCATTAATGGTAAGAAAATTAATGCCTTATATCCCCTGGCGAAACCATAAAACTTACTACTGTATCAGAGTACACTGAAGCAGCAGCCTTAATCAAAGTTTTACCTGAGCCCAGAGAAGAAGTAATAAAAGAATTACAAAAAGTAATCGAGCAAAATAACTATACTAATGTTTATGTCTAAGTTCTAGGGAAACAATTAACTCGAATAGAATCTGCCATAGAGATATTGATAAATAAATTAAATCAAGTTGTACAATTAGAAACTCCTTTATTAAAGAAGGAAGAGAGAACAAATTGTGTTCCTATAAAACCACCTCCAGAGGTTACTGGATTTAAACTTTATTCTCAAAAAGAAGAAATTACTTTTTTAATAGAACAATTAAAAAAGGCTAATTTAAATATTATCCAAGGAAATTCATCTGATCAAGAGATAGATGAAGAATTGGATGAACCTGAAGAATCAATATCAGACATATCCAATGAAGATAATTTAGACAACTTGATTTAAATCAAATAGTTGATATCGAAGACTCTTTTAAAGAAACTATGAAACCTACTGAAATAAATAAATTGGATTTTAAGCCAAGAAGAAGAGCTGATAAATATTATTATAAAAGACCAACCCCAATAGATATTTTGTTTGAAGAAAATGATGACTTAATTCAAAACTCGTATTATGGAAACTCTATCTATGAATGGAATATTGATGGAGTTTCTGAGAAAGTAATTCATGATCAATTACATCGAATGATGATGTATGCCACTGTCTGTAAGCAGAATAATAATTCTGACAAAGCAATAGCCAACTTCATTACTTGCGGTTTTACTGACATTTTAAAGGGCTGGTGGGATCATTGTATCACATTAGAACAAAAACTAGAAATATTCAATGCCATTAAAATTCAAAATAATGCACCAACTCAAGATGCAGTCTATACCTTAATGATGACAATACTAGAACACTTCACTGGAGGAGTGACAGATCATAGAGAAAAGAATAGAACCCTCCTTCAAAATTTAAAATGCCCCACTTTAACTCATTTTAGATGGTACAAAGATACCTTCTTAAGTAGGGTAATGCTGCTCCATGATGCTAATAATGTACATTGAAAATCTAAACTAATTGACGGACTATCAAATCTTTTTGCTGAGAGAGTAAGGAAAACTCTCAGAGATAAAAACAATGGTACGATATCATATCATAACTATACATATGAAAATCTAATCAACTCTTGTATCCAAGAAGGGTTAGCCCTTTGTAATGACTTAAAATTAAGACACCAATTAAAGGTCCAGCGAATCTCAGAAAGAAAGCAATTAGGAGAATTTTGTAGCGAATTCGCCATAGATGGGCCAAAACCCCCAAATATATGAAGAAAAGAAATAATGACTTTAAAAAACCCCCTCAAAACAATAAAAGATATAAAGTCTATAATAAAAAGAAAAATAAAAAACAGAGAGAACCATTTCATAGAAAAGAAAAGGCAAAGACTAAACAAAAGAACATAAAATGTTATAAATATGGTAAATTAGGCCATTATGATAATAGATGCTATACTAAAAAGAAAATTGAAGAAATTGAAGACGAAGGTCTCAAAAGAACATTATTAAAAATAATGATAAACTCTTCTTCTGAGGACGATCAATTTTCCTCTGATGAAGAGACTTCTGAAGAAGAATATCAAAAATGTAATGGTCAATGCTGCACCCTTGACCAATTAAACTATTATAAGTCTATAGTATAAATGAATGGACTCTACGTCCTAACTACTGATGAAAAGAAAAGTGTACTAGACTATGTAATGAACAATGAAATGGATACAACAATAAAAAATAAAATAATAGAATTAATAGTTGCTACAAAAGATAAAGAAAAATTACCTAGAATAGACAATATCTACAGACTTTCTGAAGTTCTTGAAAGATACAGGAATAAAGAAAAGAAACCAATGACCATTCAAGAACTACATCAAGAAGTTAATACATTAAAAATAGAAATAAAAACTTTACAGAAAGAGAATGAATCCCTAGGCTTCAGACTAACGAAATTAGAATGAGATAAAGAAGGCCTAGAAGAAAAAACTAATTCAGAATCTTCAAATAATGAAGAGTCTTCAAACCAGGAAATCAATTTCTACAAACAATGGACTTGATAATAACCCAAAAATGGCATATAAAGATCAATTTACTCATCAACAATGAATTTTATATACAAGACTTAATAGCACTTGTTGATAGCGGTGCTGATCTTAATTGTATAAAAGAAGGATTAATACCCCTAAAATATTGCGAACACACTACGCAAACTTTAAGTGCTGCTAATAATAAAGCACTTACTACACCATATAAAGTCACCGATGTAAATATTTGCAAAGATAAGGTTTGTATCCCTTTACATTTCCTAATAGTAAAAGAAATATCCCAACATGTAATATTAGGCACTCCTTTCTTAGGAAAACTCATGCCAATTAAACAAATAAATGAAAAGGGTATAATCACTTGTTATAAAGGACAAAATATTACTTTTGAATTCATAACTAATCCTATAGTCAAACTACTAAATGAAGTTAAAGAAATTTATTTGAAGAAAATCAAATCAACTTCCTTAAAGAAGAAATTGATAAAACTAATATAGCTAGACAATTACAAACTAGCCTACTTCGAACAAAAATTAAGAATGTCAAAGAAAATTTTAAATCACAAACATGTAGCAATCTACCCAATTCCTTTTGGGAAAGAAAACAACATATTGTTTCTTTACCCTATGAGAAATCTTTTAATGAGAAAGATATCTCCACTAAAGCAAGACCTTGCCAAATGAATAAAGAATATTTAGAACTTTGTAAGAAAGAGATTAATGATCTCCTGAACAAAAAACCTAATAAGAAAATCTTATTCTCCTTAGAGCTGCACAGCCTTTTATGTTAATAATGCAGCTGAGAAAGAACGCGAAGTCCCTAGACTAGTAATAATTACAAACCACTTAATAAGGTGTTAAAATAGATTAGATATCCAATCCCCAATAAAAGAGACCTATTGAACCATATAGTGAATGCTAAAATATTTTTCTAAATTTGATTTAAAATCTGGCTATTGGCAAATACAAATAAGTGAGTAGGACAGATACAAAACTGCTTTCATTGTTCCATTTGGCCATTATGAATGGAATGTAATGCCCTTTGGACTAAAAAATGCTCCATCAGAATTTCAAAATATAATGAATGATATATTCATGAATCATACTAACTTCATATTATCCTATATCGATGATATTTTGGTATATTCTAATACTTTAGACGAGCATTTTAAACATCTAAATATATTTAAATACCTTATTATAAAAAATGGTCTGGTAATATCAGCCCCTAAAATGAAACTATTTCAACAGGAAATAAGATTTTTAGGACATAATATTGTCAATGGAACCGTAATCCCAATAAACAGAAGCATTGAATTCGCTTCCAAATTTCCAGATGAAATAACTGATATAAAACAACTACAAAGATTTTTAGGCACATTAAATCATGTAGCCGACTACTATAAGATCTAGCTAAAGATACAAAAATCTTGTATGATAGACTAAGAAAAAATGCAAAACCTTGGTCTACTAACATACCGAATCAGTAAAACGAATAAAACAAAAGATAAAGAATCTCCCTTGTCTACATCTTGCAAACCCTGACTGGTTTAAGATAGTAGAAACTGATGCCAGTGAAATTGAATTTGGAGGAATTCTTAAACAATTAACCCAAATAAAAAATTTGAGGAACTAGTTAGGTTTCATTCGGGAAAATGGAATCCAACCCAATATAATTATTCAACAATTAAGAAAGAACTTCTTGCCATAATAGAATGTATACATAAATTTCATGATGATCTGCTTAATAAAAGATTCTTATTAAGAATTGACTGCAGTTCTGCTAAATCTATTATAGAAAAGGATGTTAAAAATTTAGCTTCAAAACAAATCTTTGCTAGATGGCAAGCTGAATTGTTTATTTTTGATTTTGATATCGAATACATTAGAGGCCGGGACAATTCTCTACCTGATTATTTAACTCGTGAATTTTTGCAGTCTAATGCAGGGTCTAGTGCAGGAAGAGGTAAAGGGCGAGGCAGAGGCAAAACTCCCTGGCTTGTCCTATCCAAGCCTAATACGGGGAGGCCTTTAATAGCACTTAATTCTCCCAATGCCCCCTCAAATTCATCAGGCAATATTCCTGATGGGGAAGAATCTTCCCACCAATTTCAAACAAATACTACTTCAACTTACAAAGAAATTCTTGAAGTTGAAGAAATATTCTACAAGAATAATTCAAAATTAATCAAAATTTTTGAAAAGAATAATATTCTTAATCCTTTCCAATTACCTTGCAGGAATAGTATGTCTCACACCCGGAGAAAGAAGAGCAATAGCTCTAACAAAAGTAATACTCCTCTTACCTTTTCAGAAAACTAATCTTTTTTCTTCAAGATCCGAAAAATATCCATCTCTTCTCTATTTTGTAATCTTTGCTCATGTGCTGAGCCTTCTTCCTCTTATATAATTACTCTTGTAAAATACTTTGGAGATAAATAAAGTGTGCTTTGGTTTGGCTTGATAATCTCGTCCATCTCCGTCCATCTCCCCCCTTCCTGTCCTGGTATTAGAGCCAGTGAATGGCTGAGTAAGGTATCATATTCTGTGCTCTTCTCATGTAACTTTATTTCATCTAATAAAACTAATATAGGTAAAGTAAATCAGAATTATGATTATAAAAACCTACGAATCATTGATTTTATGTAACTTTTTCTTTTCAACCTATCTCCCAGTTGTACCCAATGTCTTTTTTTTTGTGCTTGAATTATTAAAATTTTATAATTGCATATATAAATAGAGGTATTTGTCCCTTAGCCGACTCTCTCAGCTCGCATTGCGACTAGGTCGCAGTAAAAAAAATTTCAGATATTCTCAGTCTAATTAACACTGCGGTCATGGTACCAGTCGTCACAAAACCATCATAACAGTGCTCACAAAAAAATAACCACGATCTGATCGCAGTCCTCACAAAAAAACTGCGACCATGGTATCGCAGCGCTCAAGATCTGTGGCTGAGATTCAGTCACGTCACCGCTATCTGAGAGAGTCTCTCAACTGGCCGGCTGCGGTATATTTTTCTCTATATAAATAAATAAATAATGTCATTTAATTGAAAAAGGAGAAAAGGATGAGAGAGAGAGAGAGAGAGAGAGAGAGAGTTCGGCCAGTCGAGGATTAACAACACCGTAAGTTAGGTGCATATTAATGCATTATTAATTTTAAATATCTTTTTGGAGCTGCCGCCTTTTGCCGCCATCATCACCTCATCTGGCACCTGACACGCGTCCTTCAAAATCAGTGCCGCGCTCTCCCCCCGCATGCTCTGTGTCCAATAACTGTGCGCTTATGCATGTGTTTAGTCGTCCACGCCACGTGTCGTAACATAAAGACGACACGTTAGCATCAACCCAAAGTTTTAAGGTTTATTCATGACCATGAGTTAAAAAAACAAAAAAAAGACACCAAAGCAAATTTTGTCTCTTTGTGCTCTTTTTTTAACTCTCTCATTCAAATAGTACTTGTTCCGTTATTGGATTCTTTTGTAACAAACTTGGAATCACTTTGGTCATAACCCAAACCCGACCCGCAAACCCAACAAAAGTTTTACCCACATCTCAAGCTGAAATGAAATTTGTTTGGAGTTGGAGTTGCAGGAAATAAATTAAGCACTTACAAATATTTGCTTGAGCTACAACAAAGAAACAACATGTTGATAATTATATCAAATAGACAATGTATTGTAATTTCTAGCGCAATTGTAGCACAACAGTTATGGATGTCTGGCTTATAGATGATAAAAGGGTCGGTTGAGTTCTTAGCGGATCCAAACCCGCACAGCATAGCTCCGACCCAAATCCATCTCTCACCGGGCGGTGAGCACACCAGATTCCACCCACCGCCCGTTATTCACTATTTTTTCCTTTTCCCGCGGAATGGCAATCCCGTAATAAACCCCCAAAACCACGTCGACTCTCGAACAAGGGTTACTAAAAGCAGGAGGCTCGGTGGAAATTGAACAGGATGGGCACTCAGCTAGTTGCCGCAGCTGCAGCAGAACAAGGCAAGGAGGCGAGAGAGAGAGAGAGCGAGAGCGAGAGAGAGGGAGAGAGAGAGAGAGAGCAGCCGAGCCAAAAAGAGGTAAAAAAACAAATGACGGAAAAAGCGTGGTTCGATTAACAATTTTTATTTTACTTTTCAATCCACGGAGAGACTTGGGGGGTGAGGGATCAAAATCAAATGCCCCTATTGGAATCCCCACTATCGAAGCTCGGCTCCCACTGCTTCTAGGGCTCTGAGGTGATTGCTGCGTCTTTGGGTTTCGAGGAGTCCTATTTGTATAGAGAATGATTTTTTGAGCAGTTTTCGAGAGAGATTTCCGTGTAAATTTGAGGTTTTTGTAGTAGCTGAAGGCGAAAGTTTTGAAATTGATAACTCTGGCATAAAAATGGCAGCTGATTCCAACATGGGATTTCATCAAGGAGTCATGCCATCGACGTTACAGAAACACCACATGCTTTCTTTTCAATCATGGGGCAGTTTTAACGACGCAGGTCCGGTAAATATGCGGAGTTATGGCCAGATTGGGAGCACAGCTGGTGTGTTCGTTTCTGGGAGCCCTAGCGGCATGATGAACAACAGTATGGCTACGATTGCCGGGCCTTCTTCTAGCACTAACCATCACCTCGACCCGGCCACCGCCGGGATCAAGCAGGAATCTTGGTTGTCGCCGGGGTGGATGATCGAGGAGCAGAATACGCTGAAAGAAGGGCTCATTAAGTATGTTCTTGTTTGTGGTTTTATGCAGTTTTATTGTTTGTTGAATTGTTCTGCTAATTATAATATAGGTATTTGTGTATTGAATTAGTGAATTAAGAATTTGACTTTGCATGTGTAGTTATGTTGTATGCTGAATTATTTAGTTATGTTGTATGCTGAATTATTCTGCTAATCATGTTGATATAATTGTTTCTTAGATAATTCACTTAATTGTTAAGCAACACAACTTTTATTTTCAATATGAAATTCAGTACTTGTTAGACAAATCGGGTAGTTGAATTTTGTTATTTTTCATGATCATATGATCTGTTTCCTGTCAAATTTGGGGTTGGTCATGGAGCCAAACTCTATAATGTGAAAGGCTCTGAGAAGATTTACAAAATTTGGTCAGTGTTTGTCAATGTCATGCCGCTATTTGAGTTGGTGCTGAATTGTTGGCAAAAATTTTGGTCAAGAGAGTGCCATGATATAAAATTGGAAGTCCAGTTGGCAGGTGGGAAACTAGTTGATTGGTTGCATAATTTAAGTTTGTCTAACCAACACATAAAGTTTCAATATTTATTATTTTTCTATGTTTATCTTTCCTGTGCTGCTTGTTGAAATATAGCAGTGTTCTGCGCTTGTTAATTGATTTCGGTAATATAAGGAAAAATGATTTTCATTCTAAAGCCCTTTCCCTTTAAAATAGGGTTGGTTATGAGTGAGTAGAAGCAGTGAAAATTTTCCAAAAAATAGAAAATTGACCAAGTTGTCATGACTATTGTCAACTGGACATTGATGCTTTATGATCTGGTTCCCAGGTCTTGGACAAGGCAACTATGGAAAAGACGGGCCATTCCAGAAAATGTTGTGAGGCCAATTGACAAATCGGAAAGCCTTTATTTCTGACCATTCTGTGTATACTCTTGGAATAAAGGAGTAATCAATTATGAGAGAATTCCATTGAAAGTAGATGATAAGTTAGAAATTCTATTAATTTCCCATGCTGATGGATCAAATCCGAGAAGTTCCATGTTTGAGATCGTTCGAATTCCCTTTATCACTTTCTAGCTCTTGTTTACAATTTGTTGAACTGACTTATGATATACTGCTGATTAGCGCAGATCTTCTTTCTTGAAAACTGTTTCTCCTATATTTTGTTTTTATGTCTAGAGCAGATGACATTTCCTTTCTTTTCATAAGTTAGCATAGAGTGATAGAGGCAGCAATTTTTTATTCATTTTGTTTCCGCACAGCTTTCAAATATTTTCAGTTCTAAATTATTTTAGCGACTACAAGTAGATCCCCCATTTAGACATGTATCCTTCTGATTTAATGCTTGTTATCCAATTCCTTTTTCTTTTTTGCTCTGCCCTTCACACATTGCTTTTTTATTTGATATTTCCAGATATGCTGGTGAACATAGTATTATGAAATATATCAAGATAGCTGCAATGCTGCGTAGAAAGACTGTAAGAGATGTTGCACTGAGGTGTCGATGGCTGGCTGTGAGTTATTTTATATATCCTATGTTATGGAATGCAATTGTTTTCTTCCTTCTATATGTTCTGAAAACTTTTTATTCTAACTACTAAGTCATTATAATTTATATAGTCAGATATATCATATTTGCTGCTTTATGCACACATGTGGCTCGGGATAACCGGTTTAATAAATTTCTAGAAAAGGTAGAAAGCAAGGAAACCAGATTGTTGCGACTTGTTCTCTTGAGGCTTTTGTAGATAATTTTGATTCTGCAATTAGCTTGACATACTTCAAGAAAAATGAAGATTTTCAGTCTAGTGGAACCAATATCAGTTTCTTTCTGAAATTTGAGAGTGGTCTGTGCATCATAATTGCTTGACTAAGAGACATAAGAATATTACGAATCAAATGGCTTGTAACCAGACAGCAAGTTTGTCCCAGTATTTTACTGTTAGATATTGTTTGTAATATTGAGGAATTGAATAGACATTTCTTGCAAAATGCAATAGAGTCGAATGCAGAAATTCTATTAATAACTTGTTGAAGTGACTTCAGTTGGCGATGGCATAGATTAATCACTCATCAAAAGAACAAATCAATCATAGGCCTTATTTATGTTTCTGTTTTTCATGAGCAAGTTGTATTGATTTTGATCAAACCAAGGAGACATTGCCTGCAGAATATGCAAAGGTATAGGAGCTGGCAGATTCTTAGTTCACATCGAGTAGGTATATGGCTAGTGCATAGCTGTGGGAGACCATCATTGCCTAGCCAAGGGAAATGAGGAAAATGATGGTTGTCCTGAATCATAGTTGGAGGGGGAAAGGAGTAATTAGTATGTTCATATCTTGCATCATTAATACATTGATAAGATATTCTGGTAACAGTATCAGTAATATACTGTCATCCTTACAGATTGTCTCGTTGTTAAGTGGTAACTATGCCAATTTGGGTGTGGTGGTACTATTCGTTCCGAACTTATTTTTCTAAGTCAGATCTAAAATCACTCCATTATTTAGCCATTAAAAAATAGGTTTCTTATGACTATCTAGGTTTCTAATTGTGCAATCAAAAGTGACCCAACAATGGCAAAATTGCAATTTTGCATGGACATGCTTTCAAGTGATAACATCACTAGAAGCAATGTGCAACCATTTGGGCTCTTTGCTTCAACAAAACTTGTTTTCTTGGAGTAATGTTGTTCTTTATTTACATTTAGAGGACCCAAAAACTCTTGAATGCAGATTGAAACGAACATGGTTTCACTTTTGATTTCACATTCTGTACCTAGGCCTCAGTTCAGCAGACACATGCTACTTCTAGTATGCTGGACTGTAATAATGTTAGAGGGTCCTCTCATGTGTAGACACAATTGGTGTTTGAAGCGGCAATAAATGTTTCTATTCATCTTGTTTAAAAATGACTGCAGCTGATCTTGTATGTACTCAACCTGCTTTCGGAAAAAACCCCTTAGTTGGGCACATTCCTTTTCATGCAAATTAAATTCCTCTATGCACCTTAGTCAGTTAGTATCTACTATGAGATTAAATGTAGAAGATAGTAACTCAGAAATTGTATTCATGTTCTCATATGCCGTTATTTGCCATTTAAGCAGGAAAACAGCAAGCGACGTAAGTTAGAAGAGTATTATAATAGAAAAAGGATGTATAGCAGGAAGGTAATGATCTGTTTAAATGAACCTCTCTATAGTATACCATTATTTTTTTCTTCAATTTCCTTGTTAATTCAAGGTAGTCATAATTTCAAGTTTTGAATGTTGATTCGTTTAAGTATCGGAAAATGTGGAACTGGTTTCTCAGTGATGCCTGTTTTTTTAATCAGGAAAAGATGGCGGATTCTTGTTCAAATGCAAACATACATATGGTTGCCCCAGGCGCCATTTCATCGTATTATCCTATGATGCCTCAGGTGAACCAGAATGATCCATTTTCATTTGAAGGTTGGTTGACCATATCATCTTAGCATTTAGTAAGATATAGCTGTTTCACATTTTCATCATATGCGACATAATTAATCTGAACTTCTGCATACATGTATATATTTATATATTGTTTCTCATTTTGTCCGGGTGTATGCATTTTTATAATGCACTTCTGTGGTGTTCTCTTCTGCAAATTAGAATTAGTTTTTTTTTTGAATTATGCGTTTTAAGCATTTTTTTTTATTTAGCCAAATGGATTATCTTTTACAAAATCTATGATTAATTTGTACCTTGTTGTCGATACTGTTTCTTGCTAAGATGATGAAAAACAGTGCAGGACACATATTCCATGGTTTTCTTAGGACCTGACATTTAATCACATAAAATTTTGGTGGAGTTAGAGCCTATACAACTTGGAAGAAAGGTCTTTTGGTGTCTTCCAAATTCCCCAGGCGCACATGTTTCATGAGAAATGGCTGACATAGATATCATCGCATAAAGTAGAAAAGCATTTGAAGAACAAAAAACAATAGGTTTCAGGTGAAAGTGACTTCATTTATTAGGTGGTCTGAAAAGTAAAGATCATTTATGAGGGTTGATGAGGGTTGTATGCAATATGATGATAAGGGTACTGATGCAGACATTCAGACGCGTCACTGGCACGTGTATCAGCGAAGGCGAAGAGGCGTTGCCTTGATGTGGTTCGAGTAGTCATGCGTTTTGTTTTGTTTTATTTTTGATTTTCTTTAGTAGTTGTTTTCGTTCTTTTGAAGTTTAGTCCCACATGGGTTGGGATATGGTATTTGGATTTTGTAAAGCTTGTATAAAGGCTCTTTTACCAATTAATAAATGTTAATAATGAATGCTAATTATTTGATCAAATAATATATGTGAGTGATTGATCTGTCCCAAAATCTTTCTTAGAAGTGTGGAACTCTAGAGAAACTGTTGTTTAGGAGTGTGAAACCTTAGTTATCTTTTCCTAAGCATAATCCCCGGCTCGTAAAGTTTCAACACGATCATTTATCGTAGAGTCTTGATACATAATCTCTGAGATTTTATCTGCTTTACTGTTGTCCATATATATTGATGAGATTGTGTGTATATGCAACCTCTAATTCATTAATCTTGACATTGACCGTAGAAGCTTTTGCCTGCATAACATGGTATCTATAATTTGTTCAGGACTGAAATTGTTAGCCTGCCCTTGCTTCTTTTTGCTAAACCCATATACTTTCATTGTTAGTTTAATCCTTCCTAACCGACGATTGTAGCTAGTTAGTGAAGCATAGTTTAGTAAATATCACTGATTTCCTCTCACTGGACATGTTTCACATCAGGTGCTCTCTGTACATAATATGAAAAACTTACAAAAACTTGCACAACTCCATACTCATATGAGTGAATCAAATTTGAGGTTCTACAAGTGTTGGGGGTCATTTTGATGGCATACATCTTAACTGAAATTAAATTTTAAGTTTCATAGGGGTCATTTTTGTCAATAACCATACTTCATCAATAATGCCTCTGGGGACTTGCTGCCATTAGCATAGGTGTTATTAAATAGTTGTTCGTGATTTAGAAAGGATGGATCATAAACTCTATCATAGAAGAAGCTTTTTTAAGGAATTTATGCTTGAAGTTGTTTAATGAAAATGAAATAATGAACTTGTGATGCTAGTTATACATGTTTGTGCAGCATAGTGCTGATACAAAAAGGTTATTGTTGTTAGTTAGCATTATTAATTTATTAATTTTCTTTGTTTTTATTTGTTGGGATCGGTTTGTTTGCAGTGTGGGTGGGGGTGTTGATTAACGTTCATTTGTATTGTATAGATGAAGCATGTGATTGGGTGTTTGGTGTGAGTGCTTTTATTTTGTTGAGTGATGGTTACAATGAAAATAACTTTATGAAGTGTTTACCCTGTTAAGTTTATATCATTGGGTGGAAATTGTGTATGGTATGTGCTGTTTGTCCTATGAATTTTGTACAGTAACAGTTGTCACAGTTGTAGTTGTTATATTTGCTTGTACAATTCTGTCTGGAGGGGTCACCAATATACCTAGAGGCACTTGTTCAAGCAAAAAGAACATGGAAGGATGAAAAAAACTTCACTAGACCAAATCACACGACGTAGAGTGGAAATTAGTAGTGAATGGAGGAGTTAACCAAATTACATACAGCGAGTGTGCTTGCAGTGAGCGTTTTCTGTGCTGCTCCTTGAGAACAAACACCAGGTTTATTGCTTTTAAATCATTTAACAAACTGCCACATAACAATATGAGGGGCTATACATTCCCTGGCTTGGTAATCTGATAATGAGAGTGATATTACCTCTAACTTCTTTGATGTCCTCATATTAAATTACTGTTGCCATTTTGTATGCCTCCTTGTTCGACAAAACTTTATGACATCTTTGTCCAAGTATATTTTGCTATACATTAAGGTCAATTTTCCTGTTACAAATTTAGTAATCTGCTCCATATCTAGAACTAGAACTGAACCCTTACCCTTCCTATGTTGAAACTTGTTTTGGCACCTATAGACGTGGTAACCTTATCTACTTGAAAATCTGTATAAGATCAAGTATGTTACATATTTCTCTGGCAAGGATAACTGTTAGTTGATTTGTTCATTAATTTACTCTTTGAGATTTCTCAACATGCAATTTAATCTCAAATAAATATAAATGTATATGAGGTATATTTGTTTGTCAACAATCGTCTATATACACATGTTCTCGTGACTCGCTCTCAAATAGATATAAAATTGTCGTGTTGATTCAACATTGTGTTAACTCTGAATATGACACTACTTTTTCATGTCTGTAAATCATATAGATTTTTGGCACTTCTCCTCTGAATATTGCTTTCTTTGTTGGAAAGACCTCTTTATGTTTCAATCATGTTATAGTAGTTCTTACTGATTCAAGTTAATTTGGTTTCGTTTGTTTTCCATTTGTTCATGACATCTTTGCGTTCTGCACAGTTCCAGCTTTGGATGGTGCAACTCAGCAGCTTATGGATGAAAACAATCGATTCCTTCATCAGATTTCAAGTAATCTAGGAACATACCAGGTGCATAGGTCATGCTATTTTAAATTATTTTAAATTAACAGGGAAGCATATGAAGGATGTTATCTTTTGACTGTTGTTGACTGCCTATGAAACAACTCCGATTCAGGTGTTACAATAGTTGAAGAAAGGGAAAAATTGATTTGTACATTGTGATGGCAATTGCCCGAGTATATATAGGCATACAACGATATAATATAACTCTAATACAAAATCTAATACAATATGTATTCTACTCCTACTACTACTACTACTCTTAACACCTCTCCTCAAACTCATGCTGGGTCAAACAACCTGAATTTGCCCAATAAGGCTCTAAACCTTGATGTAGTATGTGACTTCATAAAGAAGTCTGCATTTTGCTCTTCTGAGCAAATATATGAGAGTGATATAGTGCCTGAACTGAAATGCTGACGAGTGAAATAGCAGTCGATCTCAATGTGCTTCGTCCTCTCATGAAAAACTGGATTAGTGGCAATCTTCACAGCACTCTGTCACGAGGAGTGTAGAAGCTGTAAGAAAAACACCAAAGTCTGCTAAAAGTCTTCTCGCATGGACAATCTCCTTGGTAGTAGTAACAATAGCCCTGAACTCAGCCTCGCAACTGGAACATGAAACAACATCCTGCTTCTTGTTTAGCCACGAGATTAGCGAATCACCAAGGAACAAATAGAAATAAGTGGTAGAGCGGTGAGTGTACGTGCAACCAGCCCAGACAACGTCAGAATAAGGTCGAATCTCTAATGAAGAGGTGTATGACATAAGCAGTGATCGAGTAATGATGCTCTGAGATATTTGAGAATTCGAAGAAGAGCACTGTAGTGAGCAGAGTGTGGTGTAGATACAAACTGGCTGACAATACTGATTGCATGGGCAATATCTGATCTCGTCAGATAAAGATATACAAGTTTACCAACTAGCTGATGATACCTTATAGAATCTGCAAGTGCTGTACCATCTGTAGGAAGGAGCTTCGAGTGAAGCTCTAGTGGGGTATCTGTTGTCTATGTTTGTAAGTGCAGTAGAGTCAATAAAATCAGAGGTGTATTTCTGCTAGGAAATAAGAATTTTCTGCTCATCCTGAGCTATCTCCAACTCTAGAAACTACTGTAGACGACCAATGTCCATCTGAAACTAATGATGAAGGTATCTCTGGGTATCAGCTATACCTACAGTGTTATCACCTGTAACTATTATATCATCAACGTTCAATAATAGAAGAATAAGCCCCTGAAACGAGGTCCGCACAAACAGAGAGTGATCCTAAAAACTCTCCTGAAATCATCCTGTGGGTGATCATGAAGGTTGTTCTGAAAATCAGCCACTATGCTATGCTGAAAATCAAACGATGCAAGGGCCTATCAGAAACACGCACACCAAGCTCGTGGAGCCTGTTGGAGACCATATATAGCACGCCGAAGGTGACAAACATGTCCTAGAGGGGTAGTAAGACCTGGGGGTGGCTGCATATTTACATACATACGCATGCACATATATCCTCAGTCAATGAGCCGTGAAGAAAGGCATTCTTCACATCCATCTAATATAATGGCAAATATCGAACTACAACTACTGCCAGTACGGACTGTAGTCATCTGAGCAACAGGTGCAAAAGTCTCATCGTAGCCAATCTCATGCTTCTGAGTAAATCCTCTGGCAACAAGGCAAGCCTTATACCGCTCAATAGAACCATCAGGTCGATGTTTCACCTTGAAGATCCATTTGTAACTCACAGGTTGAACACCCACTAGACGAGGAACAATATCCTAAGTACCAGTTTGCTGAAACGGCAAAAATTCCTCTGCCATGGCCTCTCTCTACTTCGGATATTGAACCGCCTCTCGGTAACATCTGGGCTCACGAGTAGTATGTATGGTAGCAAGAAAAGCCTAAAACTGTGGTAAATAGGATATGGTGCTAGCAAAATTAAACTGGTCAAGAGGACCAGTACAATCAGGGGTAAGATAGGTAGGTGGCTTGTGGGGGCGCTCTGAGCGACGGAGCGGCAGTGGCAGAGGGGGCGGCGGAGGTGGCGACGTAACTGGTGGATCCTCGTGGTCTAAGACGGGGTTGGTATAGTAGCAGCGGTGATTGTACCAAAATGATCAGCTGTAAGAATAGACACAACATGAGCTAAAGGGATTAGATCAGTAGGAACTCTAGAGGGCTTAACAGATGGTGTATCAGGTGGCAAAGGAAAGTAAACATCTTGAGATGAAGAAGAAAAATATAGGGGCTCAACGAAAGAGACATGAAAGGATATAAGAAGACCTTGTGCCAAGGGATCATAGCAGAGGTAACCCTTATGCATCAGAACCAATTCCGAGTAGGACACACTTAGCTGATCGGGTAGATAGCTTGGTGCGCTCGGTCAGAGGAAGAAGGACATAGCAGGTACACCCAAACGTGCGGAGCACACTATAATCAGGAGGAGAAGAGTAGAGACGCTTATGAGGTGACTTGCCGGCCAAGACAGACGATGGGTGATGCTAATAAGGTTGACAGAGGTGAGAACAACTTTTGCCCAAAAACTGCGAGGATCAGAAGAGGATATCAACAGAGGACGAGCAATATCAAGTATATGACGGTGCTTTCGCTTGGCTACTCCCATTTTGTTCATGCGTGTATGGGCAGAACTGCTGGAAAAGGATACCATGAGACTGTAGGATAGATCATCGTAGTGGAGATATACTCATGAGCACAATCAGCGCGAAATGTCTTAATCTTCACATTGAACTGAGCATGAATCATAGCAGTGAAATTTTAGTATATAGTAGTAGTCTCAGATCACTGACGCATAAGACACACCCAAGTAAACCTCGTGAAATCATCAACAAAGCTAACATAATATAAATATCCAGACTGAGATGGAATTGGAGCTGGGCCCAGATATCAGAATGAACTAACTGAAAAGACTAGTAGTCTGAGATAAACTGTTATTAAAGGTTGACTGAGATGGAATTGGAGCTGGGCCCCAGATATCAGAATGAACTAACTGAAAAAGATTAGTAGTCTGAGATAAACTGTTATTAAAAAGTAGAGCTAAGTATTTTGTCAACTTACAGCCCGTACATAAAGTTAAAGGGGGAAAAGAAAATTATCCAAGAGCTCCACTATGAAATAAGCTCTTTAGACGTGAATCTGAGATATGACTTAGGCGTCTGTGCCACAGATTGGCAGCAGACAGAACTACATCAGCAAGGGTATGACTCGAACTACTACTGATAGGGACACGAAGAAAATCAAGATCGTAGTCTTGCCCTCCTATGAGCATGACCAATCGTCTGACCTGGCTGAGGATCCTGCACAGAATAAGTGAAGTAATCGAAAGTAATAATGAGACTAATTTCACACAAGCTTCTGATGGATGAGAGGTTCATGAGTATATGCGGAACTTGTTAGACTAAAGGCAAGGTGAGTGTGGGAGAGGCAATAGATCCTGCCTGTGTAATGGCTAGCTGTGAACCATTGGCTGTATGTAGTGGTAAAAAGTGTGATGGAAGCAGTGTGATAGCATATAATATGGTAGAATCGGAGGTCATATGATATGAGATATCAGAATCTAAAATCCAAGGAGAAGACATACCCGAGGCAGCAGAGAAGGCCGAGGCATAGGATTTGACGAATGCTGATTGGCGATGAGCTTTAACTCAATTTGAGCAAGTCAATACTGGATATCTGCAGGATCAGAGGGTGAAGGTTGAATTGTACCAACTACAATGTGTGAGGTCCTGCTGAAGAAGTACGAAGGAGAGGAAGCCCCTGTTGCTTTCTCCGTTGTTGTGCCTGAACTAGTAACTCTGGATGAAGATTGAGACACTCGCACTCAGTGTTACCTGTCTTCTTGTAAAATTTGGAGTGGCGGCAAAGATGGTCAATATGACTAGTTCTCTTGCAGATGGTACAATAGAGTCTGGTGCTGCGAGGGCCTCCTGAAGAAGACCAAGGTATGACTGCAAGTACAGTCTCACTTTCGGATGTCAATGTAGAGGCTAAAGTTGAGAGTGAGTGCAGACAAGTCTCCTCGACAACCAGATCAAAATAGCAGAATTTAAACTGGGAACATGATCTCTGTGAATGATCTGATCACATCATGGCTGGAACTCTGGGCGGAAAGCCATAAGGAATATAAACAATTGACGACGGTCCCGGAGTGCTCTAGAAGCACTAGAGTCAGGTCCGACACCCTCCAACTGTTGTAACTCTTTCCCCAATCTCCGCATATGAGTGTGGAACTCCTGTATGGTGCGATTTTCTTGTTTAGCAGACAATAACTGTATGAGAAGCTAGTACTCTCTGGCACTACTAGACTGGACATACTGACTGATCAAGTGGGCCAGAGTAAGGCCACTGGGGAAATCGAAGGAGATCTGCTCGCAGTGTGCGAGCAACGGAGGCAATGATGAAGGAGATGATACTCCGATCATGATCGATCTAAGTTGCTTTTTCTGTAACAGATGTACTCTTGACCTTTGCTGAAGCATCGGTCGCTGGTTCAAATGGACAGGGATAAGTGTCGTCAATATGTCCTCAAAGAGAGTGTCCCAAAAGTGTTGACTGAACTGATGCTGACCAATCGGTTCAATCCTTTGCAGATGTCAAGAGAAAATTAGTATAAATTGGAAGATACTGTCGAAACTGAGGTTTCATGTCAAAAAAAATGTAGCTTTTGAGGATCACGTAGACCTTAGTGACCTGAAGTGAAAGTCGGTGCGTAGAACTCGTTGTTACGAACGCAACACAATGAAAATTGCTTGAATGGACACTGGATATGAAAGTTACAGTCCAAAAAACACATTCGATGCGTTAACATGTCTGCTTCTGTAAACTCGTCCGGGTCGGATCCTCCACAGATTGAATACTTAAAGCCGAGTTTATTTGAATACTTAAAATTACCTTAGCGGCTGTAGCCCTAGTGAGATCTGATCTCGATCAATTGAGGGCGACTGTACCCCTAGCGGCGAGCGATGCCAAGGCGAGAACGAGTCCCGGTCATGACGGCGCGACGAACCGAGACTCTGACAAGGAATCCGGCGAACTGATCGCCAACGAGATCGCTGGTGGGCGAGATAGCGGCAAGATAGGAGTTGGCGAAGGCGGTGGCAGTTGAAGAGGAGATGGATGGGTTTGTTGTCGCGTCTAATGTGAAGATGATGGGTTTGTGGATGACTTTGTTGAAGATAATCGGTTTGTGGATGGGTTTGTGGCGTCTGATCACAGGAGAAGGGTTTGTGGTTGGGTTGATGGCCTCTGATGAAGAAGTTGATAGGGAGATGGATGGGTTTGTTTCGGTGAAAGTGGGTTTGTGAAGATGATGAAGATGGGGATGATGAAGATGATGAAGAAGATATGGGAAAGAATATGATGCCTCTGTTCTGTCCACAGGAAAAGGATTTTTTTAAGGAGTAGAATCTAGGGTTTTTGGGGTTATGGCTTTGATATCATGTTACAATAGTTGAAGAAAGGGAAAAAATTGAATTGTATATTATAATGGCAATTGCCCGAGTATATATAAGCATACAACGGTATATTATAACTCTAATACAAACTCTGATACAATATGTATCCTACTCCTACTCTTTACAAGGTATTATGCAATAATTATTTTGTTTCTTGACTTTAAAAATAACAGACAAAAAAGGTAGAATAGAGTGGCCATTTCACACATGGCCAATAGTGGCCACAATAAGGGTCTGACTAACAGTTATCTTGACAGAAGTGGCAATATTTTCTTCATAATCAGTGTCATATTTATACTGAATTTACAAAAGGTAACCCTGGAGAAGACTTCTCTTTGCTACAACTTAACAAACTCAGAAAGAGGAAAGGTAGGAGAGGCATGGTTCAAAGTCGCGGTCTTGGCGGCCGACTCGGCGGGCACTGAGACGGGTCGGTCGAGACGACTCGGATCGGTCTCGAGCGGTAAACGCAAAATGCTACATAGAAAGCTCAAAAATTTCTAAAATAATAACGATAAATCTTAAAAAAAATGTAGACATACAAGTTTGATGGGTAATTGGAAAAATATAATGTTTGGGGATATACTAGTTCTATCTCCCAAGGGCATAGGAAGTAAGTTTATAAGTTTCCTGATCTGACAACGGTAACTACCTCAAATGGACTCAGGCCAGTGGACTTATTGATTGAACTATTGTATCCAAACCCTGCCATAGGAAGAACTATACCCAGTTCGTCATGCGATCACCAACTAGACATCGTAATAGGTTCCATAAACTACAATTTACCACCTCAGTCTGGCCGTCAGTCTGTGAATGATAAGCTGTGAAAACTTAAGTGTCGTGCCCATTTTCTTCCAGAGTATCCTCCAAAAATGTCTCGTGAACCTTCTCTATGAGAGACTATAGATCTAGGGAGACCATGTAACCTAACAACCTCTCTTATGAGTAGGTGCGCGACATGTGAAACATCAGTTGTCTTATTGCAGGAAATAAAGTGTGCCATCTTAAAAATCGATTCACTACAACCAAGATAAAGTCATGCTTCTTGAGAGTGCGAGGAATAGCTAGGATGAAATCCATGCTAAGGTGCTCCCAGTTGGTGAAGGGTAAGGTAAAAGTGTTGCTTTCTACTCTTCGCTAGCTGACAAACTTTACGGTGTGATATAACTGTAGCGACATCTCTCTTGACACTTGGTCAGTAAAACCTATTTTCCATCAAGATAATAGTCTTATCTTGACCAAAGTGTCCCCACATTCAACTCTCAAATCAAATGGTCACGAAGTGAAGTGTTGGGAATGCATAAGCGGCTGCCAGAATCTAAATCTCTGTGTCCGATGCAGAGAGTGGGTGAGCGATCAGCTAGGTGAAAGGCCTGAATCAATCTTTATTTTCCCTTAATTTTTTTCAAACCCTAATGTAGTTTATCCCCAATCCCACCACAAACCCTAATTTCTTCCTCAAATCCCACAAATGCTAGTTTTCCTCCTTCCGTTCTTCGTCAAATTGGTATCAAAGTTTAAATTCTTATTCTTTTTCACAAATCTCAAAACCCTAGAATTAGAGTTAGGTTTTCTTCATTCTCCCTTTTTTCTCCCAAAATCCTTTAGTTTATCTTAGGGGAAAAAAAAATCCTCTAATGTCAAAAAAATTCCAAAAAAAAATTCCCAAATTCCACCTTCCTCCTTCAGACTCTAACCCTAAATCCAAGCACAGCCCGTTACCACCCTTTTCTTCTTCATTGACCTCACAACTTTGATCTCGATCCAATCCGGAGTTCGAATCAAACCTTGCCAATGCAACATTCCTCTCTTTGATGGCAACCATTTGCGCCTCTTGTCGCCGCTGACTCCACCACCTGAGCACACCACTGTTTCTATCTCGATCGATTTCGCCACCGCAACAGACTTCAGCCACCGCCGCGACTGAAGCTCCTTGGTAGCCCTCGTCGATATGCCTATCTCTACCTCCTAGCAACCTCGTATAACTGTCTCTCCTCACCGTCAATCTACAGATCCTCGTCGACGATCATTTGCCCTCGACTTTAACCTCGCCATCAATCCTCGCCGACAACCTCAGCCGCCACTCCCTCTTCCCCTCAAACTGCGAGTGCCGCCACAATCCATCGCAACCTCTGTTTTGTGCGAGGCAAAGATGACCGGTTTTGGGTCTAGGTCCTCGACCCGGATCTGATTCTTGAATTTGACCCACTTCAAGTTAACTATCCGACCCGTTCCAATTTGAGTTCAGAACCCGACCCGGTTTGTCTTCAGAAACAACTAGAACCGGTCTGTTTTCAGATCCAGTGACTATATTCAGATCCAACCTGACCGACTGCATTCACAATACGCTCCAACCAGAACCGAGCCGAGCCGTGTGCCGCTAACCAGACCTGTTTGCACAAACACACCCGCTAGTGGTTCACTTTGGGTTTTTTTTAATTTTGCCATTTCTCAGTCATTTGTAGCTGGAGCCTCATTCGACCCTTTTCAAGGTGTTGGATCGTGGGAGACTCTCCTACGCCTCCTAGTGGATCTCAAATTAATAATGGAGGTAATCGTCCTTTCAACGGACCTAAAAGCTTCCGAAACGCTGAATTCCAATCTGATCGGTTTCAGATTCAGATTCACTGGTAACAGATTCAGCCTTCAGTTGTGAAATCTTTATGTGTGACACAAAGTAAATGAGTGATTCAGCTAGGAGAGATGCCCCAACTATTGATTTCTGAATTCAACCACCATCCGAGTCTGCAACGAACTCTTTACTGTAGAGAACGGGTTCTTTTAAAACTCGAGGAGAAGTTTTCTCCAACGAGAAGATAATTGATAGGAAACCAGCCAAGACTTGGAAGACATTTGATTAGCATTAGGATTAGTCTTTTATTAGTTATTTTAGTAGTCTTATATTTTCTGTTATTAGTTTTTATTTTCTTTATTTGAGACATGAATAGTGCCGTGGCCTCTTTTCTATATATAGTCTTATAGGTTTTTTCCCCTTAGAAATCAATGATGGATTGTTGAGTTATTTGAGAGATTAAAATCCTAATAGGGCTCTTTTGAATCTTCGTGTGTGAGCATGGAGTGAGAGCGCGATTCTCTAGGGTGTGAAGCCCGAATCTAAATCTCCGTGTGCGATGTATGGAGTGGGCGAGCGATCACCTAGGTGAGGCCTGAATCAATGTTTATCTTTTCCGCATTTTTTTCCAAACTCTAAATTAGTTTATCCCTGGTCCCACTATAAACTCTAATTTCTTCCCCAAATCCCACTAACGTTAGTTTTCCTCCTTCTGTCCTGCGTCAAGAGGTAGGGGTTGGGGACAACGCTAAATAGAAGATTGAAGAATATGTAGGCAACCAATCAAGTTAGGCAGCTTGTACGGAAAGATATGTCCGAATCACTTAATGCACATACCTTTCTTAAGCGCAGAAAGTGCGAAAGAAATCTCTTCTTGGTGGAGCTTGTGTTCCGTCCTTGTTCCAAAAAGATCAGACATCAGATGTGCAGGGATGAGTTATAGGTGAAATTTCTATAACCATCCAGACCTATCTAATCAAATGTAAAGCTGTTTGACACTCCTGGGCTGTTGTTGCCAAATTGAATGACTGTAAAACTGGACCCTGGTAGAATAGATGCGTGTGAGGTTGACATGTTGAGCAAAGCTGTATATGAAAACTGTGCCTTTCATGTTTCCTTCATGCTACATTCTAATTACTCTCTGTATTTATTATTATGCTTCTTTTAGGACATTCCATCAAGAACTACATATTCAGCCATGAGCTAGGATACATTTTAATATGTGGTCTAAACTGCTAGCCTTTACTTTTACTTTCATATTCTTACCGTATCTGATGAAAGCCTCTTTAACCTGTATTCGTGCAGATACAAGAAAACATTGATCTCTTCTGTCATATGAGAAACAACATTACAGCCATTCAAAATAAGTACGGTGACATTTATCCTTTTTTTTTAGCTGCTTAAAAAATCTCAGTATTGTACATTTGTGTTTGTCCTCGTGGGTGCTGTTGATGGATCTGTAAGATGTCTTATCTGTTGATTTTGTGCAGCATGAGCAATATGCCTGGCATAATGAGTCAAATGCCTCCTTTGCCTGTGCCAGTAAATGAGGAACTTCTTAATGCTATTTTATCCTGTCCAAGTCAGGTAAGCTTCTGCTCGTTCCATGATTTGTTACTTAGAAGTTGTCAAAATCAGGATCACATAGTTGATCAATATAATATTATATTCGTAAATCCAGTAGAAAACATATTCTTTGTAGATATAGTACCTAACCTGTTGCACTTTACCCGCAATTTGATAATGCATTTTTTTGTTTGTTATAATGTAACATATTTGTTTAGATTCTCTAAATTTGAAAAATTAGAATGGTAGGGATCAAGGATCTACTAGAAGAGATAAAAAGAGTTTCTCATCACATTTTAGTGAGTAAATTGTTATTTTTTGAGTTAATAGTTAGTTATGTCTTCATTTTTTTCCTTTTTTTATTTATGAATTTCCAGTGATTTTTTGGGCCGTTTAGAACCTGTTTTATATAGCAGAGGTATTTTTTTTAATCTTTGGCACTACATATATTCCTACTAGGGTTTCCAGCTGGAGTTAACGGATGATATTGACTTTGATTGATTAATAAATGCTATGGAAGATTTCCTCCATTGGTGCTGGGACATATGGCGTGTGAAATCCAACCGAAGTTGTTTATATCCTTTTTATTTTTTCCCCCCTCTTTCTTCTCTTCGAACTTCTTTTCACCAAAATACTAGAAAACCTCCCTAAGATATGTTCCCCTATTAAAATTGACTTCCCCACCATTAAAACCCTTACCTTAACCCTAGCGGACTTCCTAAACTCATCTCAATCCCTTCCATATATTCAATTATTAACCTGGACTAAATCTGAACCAAAATTCAACTCCAAGATCCACAAATCCAGCTCTCTAAAGTCATCGCAATCCCTCCCATAAATTCAGTTATAAACATGAACCAAATCTGAAGCAAAATTCATCTCCAATATCCACAAATTCTCTTGTTGCTAACCCTAGTTTTATCCCATATTCAAATCAGTCATGAGCCTTTTGTTATTAACCTAAAGTCCATCCTGAAAACCTGTTATCTTTCCCCAAAACCTGAAATAATGCAGATCTAAAATAAATCCCAATTTATTTTTCTTTTTGATCAGTTTTCTTTTAGGAAAAAAAAACCTTGCCTCATACTCTTTAACACTCTTTAATACCAAAAAAACCCATACAGCTCAATTCCCCCCCCCCCCCCCCACACACACACACACACACACACCAAAAAAAAAAAAAACCTCTCTACAAACCCTGGAACTCACAAATCAACATATCTGAAGAAAAAAGAAAGAAAATTCAAGTGCTGTTTGTTATTGTGTCAAATTTGGCATGAGAGCAAGTTTATCTGGTTTCATAGTGTTCGATTATTGTGGTGATTGCTACACCAACTACTATGAAGATCCATCAAAAGTAGAGCGACATTCAAAGTTTTGACAATGGTATCAGTATGAAGATTGATATCATTTTGAGTGCTTTAATTTTTAGTTTGATTTCACAAACGAGAGATGTTTGACTGTTACATGATGAAAGAAAAATTGCAGTATTGTTGAGAGAGGATTTTATTTTCGACATTGATATCTCTATTCTCTTAATCTCCCATTACCAATTTCATCATCATCATATCTGATGTCATCATCTCATCTCAGCCATCAAGTTCACTACTGTCAAAAGCATTGAGTAAGTTTGTATTCCAAACATAAACTAGTTGGAGGGTTCTTACATGTTGACAGAAAAGTTGCGAGTATTGCCAAGAGAAGATTTATATTCTACATTGATATCTCTCTTCTCTTCATTGTTCGCTACCAATTTCATCATCATCAGATTTGATGTCATCATCGCCATCTCAGCCAAAGTCCACAACTGCCAAAAGCATTGAGTAAGTCACTTCCTCGTTCTCCAACATTCTTGTCGTGTTTGCAGATATAAATATTTGGCGGCGCCAAAAGTTGAATTTCAGCTATTATCCACATCTTTTTTCACCCATCATCCAGATGTGAGACATCTTTGTTATCTATGCTATCATCCCCATTGCTGACTTTTCCGCAAGGATCTCAATCTTCACTGCAAGAATTGCTCACACTTTCGTCTTACAACAATGAAATAGCCTATGCCTGCCCTGCAAGCACCATGAAAGTCAAGTTGTGGTTGACACATTTTATCCCTTAGACCAGCCGCGTGAACCATTAGCATTTGTGTCTCCACCATCGATGACAAACGTTCATTGCATCTTGCAGCAGAAATTTTTTGAAACAGAAACTTAGTTGACAACTGCGGCTTCCTCGTTATCACAGACAGAACAATTCAACCTTTAGGTGAATCTTTTACGTCAGCTTCATTGCACTTTCTGAATAATGTTTTCTTTTCGCCATCTACATATTTGACAACCCCTTCTTTATATGATCATATGGACAGAGGCAGTCCATGTCTTTTCCACTATTAGGGCATGTTCAATCTCATCCTTAACAGATGTGGCTCTTCATTCTCCTCTACATTCTGTTCGAGCTTCAGTTGTCTCTCTGCTAATCAAGCTGTCGCCGGAAACATATGATACTTTTTTTTAGCTATTTAAGTCATCGTAGAAGATAAGTTTGTAGGAACAAGTTGCTATGATGCAAATTGTTATGAAACTGCTTCGATCATAGTGTGCCATGATCAAGTTCGGAGTGTTAGCTTATCAGGTCATACTGTCCCTTCTGAGATTGCTGCAACTGATAATGTGAAGAAGATTCAAACTATTCGTGGTTGAGCTGAAGTGCTCAGGGAATTTGATCTGGCTCCATCGCACTCATATCTCTATCTAAATTCATTGGGCAGGAATTTTTGAAGGTTGAGGAGTATTAATAGGGATAAAGGAGCCACTAGAAGACAGAAAAGTTCCTTGTTTAGAGTTTAGTGTTTAAAGTTTCTTGTTAGAATTTAGTCTTAATTATTAGTTAATGGCTGTTTTTATTTTTAGGAATTTTTTGTGATTTTTTGGGGGTGTTTAGAGCATGTTTTCAATGAGGGTTATCTTTATAATTTTTTAACTCGGGCCCTATATATATCTTTACTAGGGTTTGCCGGCTGGATTTATTGGATAATATTGATTTCAATTGATTAATGAATGGGGAAGCTTTTGGCCATTGTTGTTATGTTGTGTTCTTAGGTATGATCCAACTTGAAGGTGTGATATCTTCTTTATCTTTTTTCCCCTTCCCTTTAAACTTCTTTTCACCAAAACCCTAGAAAACCTTTGTAAAATTTGTTCCACCATTACGGATGTCTTTCCTGATATTAAAACCGTTGTTTAAGATTAGTATCGGTATCAGCCAATGATTTTTAATCTGTCAATATCGTCAATTCCGGTCATCAACAATTGGGACTCTGATATTGGCCGATATACAAGGCTAATATTGTATCGGATACCTCAAAACTCCGATATTGCTGATATATATTTGAATTGGCCAATATTTGACACCATGATTAAAACCCTAACCTTAACCTAGGTGACTCTCCAACTCCTCTCGATCCCTTCGATAAATTCAATTATAAAATTGAACTAAGTTTTAATTAAAATTCAACCAATAATCCACAAATCTTCATCCTTTAACCTTTTTTATTTACCTAAAATCCACCCCAAAAACCATTGTTCTTCCCCAAATCTTGAAGTAGTACATATTTGAAATAAACCACAAAATATTTTCCTTTTTTATCAGTTTTCTCCACAAAAAAAAAAAAAAGCCCTGCTTCATACTCTTAACCCTTCTCAATACTAGGAAACTCTGTACAATTTAAATTTATCCCTTGACCTCTCCGCAAACCTAAAACCGAGGTATCAACAGATGTGATACAACGGGAAAAAAATATCAGTGTTGGTTGGTGCTCTCATAGAGATTTTAATTTTATTCTATTTTGTTTTTACGTCATTGAACTCTTACACCTCTAACTCCTTTAGCTCACTGAATCCAGTTGCTGCAACATAAGAGCTCTAGTGAAGCCATCAGAGTACAGTTACAAGGGATAGTGGCTTTGTTGATTTAGGCCGGACCATAGGTTCATAGGTCCCTTTTCCTCTCAAGGTTAAGTTCCACATTTATTGTGGTGACTTTTGTGTGAAGGGATCGTACGTGATGATCTTGTAGGCTGGCAACAAAGTCAACAGTGTTGCTATACATTCCTTTTGATGGATGTCATGCTGCAAAAAAAAACGTTTAGCCATACAACTTGTTAGCTGCTGTGCAAATAAAAAATAATATGTTTTTGACTCTTTGGACAGATACTACGTCAAGGGGTATATGATGCAGTAATAAACTGTTGATCAAAAGCTCAGTCAAGCTGAGCAAAGTCACTTGGATGTTTATCACTGATATTCCTTTAAAATATAAAATTGTCATCAAACTGACATATCACTTGTGAGTTAGTCATCTCTGGAAACAGTCAGTGCGGTTCTGGTTTTGATGCATGGAATGATGCTTCTGGCTAAAGGATTTTCTTGGCTTGTATTCTCTTCCTGGTAGATGACTCGTATGAACCTTCATTCCAAGCAGTGTAAACTAAAACTTATATTTCTTGGAGCTGAAACCCAGTAGGGAGAAATACTCGATCAATCACGCCTCAATATGTTCTCATGGCCTAGGCTCAACTGCTCCCTTGGGAACCATAAACTTTCTGTCTTCTCCTTCTTAAGAAGTACATGACCATATGACCATTCCAAGTAGCGTAAACCAAGACCGACGGAGAAGTCTGCCACATAAATATATGATACCTCAATTTTTATATTTTCCAAATAATTAATCTACAATGTGGATTTTCTGAAGCCAAATGTACACTCAATGCATAAATCCAGATGTTACTAAATGCTCAGTGATCACTTCCATCTTCACGTCTCAACTCTCAAGCAAGTAGGATCCTCTGAAGACCCTGGTTAATGAGAGTTTGCTTTGTCCTGCCAGTTTAGCTGGGCATGTGAGCTTCAACAAACCCTTTCATCTTGCAATATCTGTCATATTTTCAATTTTGGCCCCGTTTCAACCAAAGCTAAGTAAAGCCTTTATTTTATAGGCTTTATTTATACGCTATCATTTGTGCTAGTAGGGTCATGTTGGTATGTTTCACCTCGATTCTTTGTCTGAAATTGGGAACTCTTTGAAGAGAGCAAGAGTGATCCTTTTGTTTGTTGTAGCAGAAAAATGTGGGTCTATTGTTGCAACTGCCTTTTCGAAGCCATACTTTCGGTTAGATGTTATTAAGAGTTTTATGTTCGGTAATTGAATGAAGCCCTATGCTATGGTACTAGCTTAGAAATTGCCCTTGGTATCTTGGATCTTCTACCAAAGAAACCAAACACGTATTCCAAACAATTGTAGCCTAAACATGTAATTTAGGCAAGCTTTACTTGTTGTTTTAATTTATGCCCATGCTTTAGATTGTCTATGCGAGCTCAAAGATGTTATTAACCCTATGTTCTTTTCTTAATCTTACAACAAAATCAAGGCACAGAGGAGAAACCATGAATGTTTTATCCAATAATTCAAATCATGATAATATTTTGAATGACATGTTTTTCCCCTTTCTAGATGTATGTCTGACCCAAACTTCCTCTTTCGCATAATGCTTGAAATTAGTAAGCTCATCTTCTGGTCTCTGATTCAGACGAGCTCATTAGCATTGTTTTATGTCTTGAAGGCTTTCATGTTCGGCGGCCCTGGCAATTATCTGGAGCAACAAAACACGACAGAATGACCTATTATAGGACGTGCGCGATTTGACCTTTGTAATTACAATGCTCTCCTGTAAATGTGCCGAAATGGTGGGAGCTTCTCCCTTATGTACAAACATCCAGCGAAGAGGAACAATCTGAACGTCCTGTTTTGGAATCTGAAGAAAACATATCATACTAATCTGAGATTTAGGTAATAAAAATCGTCATGCCGACCTCTGGGCTTGAGTTTAACTTGGGTACGTTCTTTTCTGTCCCATGCTTTTGCAGATTATCTGAGTTTGTTACCACTGTTATTCTTCCATCAAAATGTACCCTTTTACTAATTATGTGGGCTGGTCAAATCTGGCATACTGTATAACCCTGGAGAAGCCCCTAATTGGTTGAATGATGGAAGCATTTTATTCATGATTTCTCATTGACCCCCCTTATTGTCTGAAATCTCTTTAGATGTTATATTGAAGGAAAAATGACATTTTATTGTGTATCTGAGTAGATTGGACTCTGAAATTTCAGGTGTTGATGTTCGCATTTGTGGCTATAAACTGTTCATAACTGCTGAAACTAGCCTGTACGTATCGATGATTGAAATTGCTTTGAGACTTCACATTAGATTCAGTTGCACTACAACTGGGACATTTCTTTTTTCGCAGATTACAGCCATTGATGTGTGTGATATATGCTCAGCTCTTGCATGTTTTATCGTCATACTCGAAAGGAAGGATACACAAGAAAAAAGTATTACAGAAGATCAAGAGATGAAAAGCCAATTTAGCAACTGCATCAGAACCCCACCACCCCCCCAACACACACACATACACACACCCACCAATTTCCTTGTATTAGAGTCGAACGTTTAGTTTACATCTGTAACATACTGCCCATGTTTATAACTCTCCCCCATAAGAAGTGAGTAGGGTTCCAAATCTTTCACTGCTTCCTCTGGCTCAAGGAGGGATGAGAGCAGCCACCACTTCCTGCAATACAAGCACAGCATCACCGTAGCGGCCCTGCGTCAGCGAGACGCTACGGCTCTTCACTGCATTGTCTAGCTGCCATGATATAAACAAAACTGAACAAATTAAAGCTACCCTATTAGGTTAACAAATAGGTTAACAAATCATGACATCATGAGCCAAACAGTGTATGGTCCAAGAAAAGCAAGTGCAATCTAGAATCAACATTATTGATAGTAATAGAGCTTTGAGCTAAATATCCTGATCAACATGTCCAAAATTGACTGGCCTACCCCCATACCCAAAGACTTAGCTTAACCTTTTGAGAGGGGCAAGCAAGTTTTGACTAGAATGCTAACTTTGTGACCATGGATTCTATTGACCTTGGAGTCAACATCAAGATCAAGTCTCAGGTTTGGTGATCAAGGAGTTCTGTGAGCCACATCTGGTACACTACTAATTAAACCATCCTTTTCTATCATTGTCTACTTTAAACAAATGAACATCATCATATCACAAGAGTTTTTCATATGGGAGTATAGATTAAAGTCTACAATGCGAGCATAACCTTTTATATCTTGATCTTATGAATGACAAGGATCATAATCCACAAAAATGTCTACTAGAAAAAATTAGCAAGGAAAGGCATGCAAGTGTGCAAGCTTACCTCTTCCATGTAGTAGAACAGCTTGTTGGCAAGGCTAGTGAAAGCCTCCTTGTGCTCATCATGAGTATTCGATATGACCTTGTTGAGATCGCAATACAAGAAGGTCGATTTGAGACGAAGATCTCGTTCAATCAGCTCCCACCACTCGTCGTTGCAATCATCGTCAACTAGATCTTCTTCCAATGAGAGGAGATCGAACGCGCACTTCCTAATGCGAAAGACGCTCCCCTTGTATTCTGTCTTCTCCATTGCTACTCTCCCTTTCAACTGAATGAGAGAAACAATAATATCAACAAGCAACTATATGTTATGTAGTAAATTGGCCATTAGTCCTACATAAGAGGAAGAATCTAACAAGAACAAAAGCTACATGTTAGTATTGTTTTAAGTTTTCTGTAGAGGAGAGGCACTTAAATTGAAGGTTGCAGACCAGATAAGAAGCTAGCTAGAGGGACAAGAGGCTACATACATGGATGTGGAGAAAAGAATAAAAATAGTATCCTTGAACTCAAGCAATGACAAGATTGCTTCTGACTTGGTTCCTCAAACATTAGCTACAATACAAAGAAGAATAGTATGGGAACTTTGTTTCATGTGGAGAAAGCAACTATTCAATCAGACCTATGAAAAGATGGTACCTTTGTGCACAAGTAATGGCAAAAATAACCTAAGAATGCAAAAGAAATAGATTAATTATGCCCAAGTATGAGGTATTGCATGAAACTAACAAGATAATGAAGCCAACCTTAATTGTAGATCAGGGCTTAGGAAGCAATTCAAGAAGACCCAATTCAAGTATATGTAGAAAGAGGTTGAAGCTCCTTTTCTTGCTTTGTTCAAAAAATCTTCTCAAAATGGAAGATTACAATTTTTTTTTCCTTTTCTTCTGACAAGGGAAGCTTACAAATGCAAATTTATAATAAGTAAAAAACACAATTTTTTAGCAAGCTTTATCTCTTCAACCCCTTAACTTTCAAGAATCAACATCCAAAACCTTGCAAAATAACAAACTTCATGTAGAAATAATGGGTGAGCTATAGCAACCATAAAATAACTTTTATTTAATCAACAAGCAGAAAAAATAATAAAGAAAAAGGCAAATTTTTTTTTTCAAAACCCATTGAGAAAAAAAGAGAGAGGATAAAATGGAAAGAGATCTTAAACAAGAAGGATCACTAATAATGTCAATTAAGAACTCCAATATATAATCATAACAACACTCCACCTCCTCTTTCCATGAAAGATATGGTATCAATCAATTACAACAATCTAGCTCCAATTAATCCAACAAAAAAGAAAGGAGACTCATTTCAAATGAATTTTACCTACCAACTAAAACACTTGATGATCAATGATCCATGGACGAAATCATGAAAATATTCCTGCATAAATCCAACAAGAAACATGATGAAAGAGAGAAGGAGAAAAGACCCACCTCGATTCTCCTAAAATTTAGCAGAGAAAGGAGACACCCAGGTCGTTTAATTTGTAGGGATGGTTGGTTTCTCTTTTCTAGCTAATTTTCGAGCAGAGAGGACGATTAATACCACGTATATATAGTAAATTAAACAGAGGGGGAAGAGAGAGAGAGAGGAACAAAGGGTAACGTGGAAGACCAGTGGCGACTTCTACCACAAAGTGGAGGAGAAAAAAATACGTAGTATTTGGTAGAGAACAACGTATTTAGTATTTCTATACAGCTGGCTCTGTTTTTTTTGTGTGTGTGTGTGTGAGAGAGAGAGAGAGAGAGAGAGAGAGAGAGAGAGAGACTTGGATCTGAAGTGAATGGGTTTGTGAGAAAAAAATTAATATGATTGTGTTTTATAATAAAACTTTCTAAAAAGATCAGAATTAGTTAGGATAACATTTTTGTTAGCTGGTTACTATGAACGAAAGTATGAATTTTTAACGAATTAAATCACAATGAAGTTCAGTTTGTAAGATCACTGATTTATTCGAGTTAGCACGATGTCAACAAACACACAGCAATTTTGTTAACTATATCTAGTATTTTTGGGGATAAGTTGAGAAATGTGTGTAATGTGACATCAAGATGTAAATATATTATGCAGCACAATTCTCCTACATAAATTGCAATAATAAGCTAACTCTGACATATTTTGTTAGTATTTAATTATTTATTGTTAATTTATTTTTTTTATCAACTAAAAATACGAGATTATGTAAGAAATGTAAACGGGAAAAGAGGTAATTTGTCATAAATATTAGGTTTGTTAGCTAGAATGCATAATAAAATTCTCAAGTAATTATAGAACAAACACATACCAATAGTGGAAAGATTAAGCAGCAGGATTCGCAAGTTTCTCAAATTATAATCTGATTTAATCTGAGAATGTAATTGTTTGAGTATAAACAAAAGATATCAACAAATCACCAAAGCAACTCAGCCATCAAAAGTAAGATGGAATTCCTTGCAAAGTTACCAATAACTCATCACCACATAAAAATAGATTCATTTGGACTGCACATAATTTCACAAGTTTACATTACATCTATCCACCTGCAAACTGACACACGGTTTACACTGACAGGCTTAATAACCCTTCCACACATAAAGCTAACTGTTCTTTTGTCCATACAACTGGCAGAAATTAAGCATACTGTACTCCCATTAGGTATACAAAGTTTCAGCTTGGCTGCACATCAACTTCGTTAGCACGGACTTCATTAGCATCAACGTCATTCTCATCGCTGGCAGGCAGCTCTCGAACAACTAAGTTGCTAAGTTGCTCGAGCCGGCACTACCTCTAACAGAGGCTGAACTGGTAATGTCGCCTGAAGCAGTAGGCGTGGCCTGTCCAGAGCTTAAACCAGAGGCACGGTCACCAGACTGCTGCGAGCCGTTCAATGCATGGCAATGAGGGCAGTAATATGTGATATAGGGAAAATCCTCCTTCCTCGCCAATCCTGCATATATTTAACCACTGAATCAGCTCTCTGCATGCTTGCTAGTTCAGAACTAAGAAATAGATTTTAAAATAATAAGAAAATATAAGATACCGATGTTATCGCATGAACCAATGAAGATAAAAACTAGCATCACAATGACATATCAACAAAATGTAGAATAACATGGGTAACACAATACAGTGGCAGCAATACATCATCAATATTGTCAGATAGTTTATGAATTTCATGAAATATATACCAGTAAAGATAGAAACAAGCATCAGGATGACATATCACCAAAATGTAGAATAACATGTGTAACACAATACGGTGGCAGAAACATATTATCAATATTGTCAGATAGTTCATGAAATTCATGAAATATATAGCCTTAAAACAAAGCTGTTAAAAAAGAATAATATGAGAATCATCAATTAGGGGGGAAAACTAGGGGATAAGTTCAAAAGTTATTTCAGTAAAATTATTGAAGATTAGATTGAGGATCATATACTTTAGCGATAACTAGGGAATAAGTCTAGAAACTTTCCAAAAAACAGGAGAATATTGTAGTTAACAGAATATATCTAAATCAATGAATATATTCACAACATAAGCAAGAAAAGAAAGAATGTCTGTTTCACCCACCATTGTGCATATGGCAATTGCCACATATGAGGGCATAGCACTGTGTTGGGTCTTCACCCACAAGCAGCGCAGCAATGCGAGCAAGCCATCCCCCATCATTTGGGTTTGGGCCTTTATGGTGCTCAACAACCCTCTGATTCTGGTCAGGAGTTTCTTGACCATCAGGACTATAATCAACAGATGTTTCATCGATATACTGAGTTAGTGCAGCACTCCCAGTGCTATTGCTTCTTATATGAGATGGTTTCCGGTTCCTAAGACCAGTAGATTTCACCAGATCAACATCACTGCTTCTCCCCAGTGATGCTCTGGGATTAGATTCATCACCCAGGTAGACTTTCACGCCTGAATCTGCCCCCAACTTAGATGCCAGGACAGTTGCTGCTGCAGCCTTTGCGGCAGGGTCAAGGTCATACCTCTGGATTTGGAAGGGGAACGTTAGTACCATTTACACAACACATATATTACATGCATAGAGATAGACAAACATGATAGCATGCAAATAGTGAGGAAGGGTGTGATCACCTGAATAAGCTGTTGTGTATGTAATAGTTTGTTATCTCTTTAAGCTCATCAATCTTCGCCTGCCTTTCTGCACGAAGCTTTTCAAGTGTTTTCTGATCCTTGCGATCAACTGTAATGGAAAGTTGAAAGCCAGTGATTAGGAGCTGATAATCGATTAAAATTATATACTCCCTAAGAACAGAAGCAGCATTAGACTATTCGAAAAGCTAGATAAAACACATTCCAGTCATGTTGGTAAAGGAGTTGATCTAAACATCAGAAATTTCAATCTCTCTCGGAAAAAGGCAGGATAGTAAGCTCAGCAGTCACGTGCAGAGAAAATGCAAGGATATAAACTAAGCAAGGAATAAATCCTATTCATGAGTGATCAGTGTTGTTCTATTAATTGCAGAACAGTTTGGTGCAAAGATAAAGTTTGAATTAACAACAAACTATATGCACAACAGACACAAAGACAAGTAGACAAACACTTAATGAAAAGGATAAAAAATCAAACAGGATTACAACCTTCCTTCACAACCAGGTCATGAATCTTCACTCAAATATGCAAACAGAAAAACTCTGCAAGCGATAAAACCAAGTTATTTACTTCCTGAATTTGGTGGATAATCTTATTTCCTCAATCAGAAGACTATTCTTGGGGTTGTATTTCAAATTTGCTCCTTGACCCATACTCTACCACAGATATGCAATTCCCTACAATGATTTACCGAAACATTCTTCTTCCCTATTCCTCCAGATCCTTTTCTAGCCAGAGAAAAGTAGAGGATCTACTTGCATAAGCTTAAATAGCACGTGCAAATTAACGCAGAGAATCCCAAAGTACAAAGCTTCAGCCAAAAATGGCAATAGTTTTGGGCCAAGCCCAGCAAAACTGGCATTAGCTTGGATTTCTGACATCTGCTTTCAAGCCAACATCGTGCCAAAGTTGCAAGCCAAAACCTAGCAGTAAACTATCAGTATTAACATTATAATTATATATTATTCTTTAATTAAAAGAAAGAAGAAATCATGGAAATATTGCTGAATAAGATAAATAAAGTTGATAAAAGATCTTGATTCAAAATTTTGCATAGTTTTCGGTCACAACATTGAAACTTTCAACCAATTCCATTTTGGCACATGGTGACGCTTTGAACCCACCAACTTCAAACATTGGACTTTCCTCCAGTAATATCGCTTCATAAAATGTTAACTTCACTATTTTGAATTGAGCTATTTAGCCATCCCCTTTTGATGGAAACTAGGTGGTGACATTATTACACGGCTATGCAATGTTGTTGCCATAATTCCTTCAAAAAGCATCCAACCTGACTACTAAACAAAAATTGTAGAGCTATGGCTATCCCGTTGTATGTTTATTAAAACACTGAAACTAGTGGTTTAATAAACAACATTGTAGCCACAGCTCTAGAAGTTTTATTTATTTGAATTATTTCACACAAGTACATAATTAGAATATTCTTGTAAAAGCCTTAGCCCTTCTGTTAACTTGATTTCTAAGGTCAAACAAGAATAATAGGGAGGCATGTTAACTGCAAAGGAGATCAAATTTCTCTCCAGTGGCCGAGCCCTTCTGTGAAAGAATATTTGTTTTTTTTTTTCCTTTCTTTTTTTCTTTTTATGAAAAGTGGGGCACTCTGCTGATTCTTGAGTTTCTATACCACCCTGATATAAGCCGACGCCATAACTGCTCCCACTAATCAAATTACCTGGCACCTAAATGGCCATCTAAGTTTGATTGGGCGCCTAATCCTCATTAGCTACGATACTTCCATGCAATTTAGAACTTAAGTTGATACCATGCCTTGTGAGCATGAATCCATCATAAGAAGACTCGAGGCTCACCCGCATCACACTAAAACCCATCCCCATCTCCCCCGAAATAAAGGTAAAAAAGGAAAGATGTTAAAGGACAAAAGATCCCTTGATCAAGGACATGAATAGAAACATACACAATTAAGAATACCATATGTTATTATTTTGATATCATAAAGAATAAAGAATATCATATTTTATTATTTTTTATTTTGAAAATGTGTGCCAGTTGACTCTTGAATTTTTGTGTGCCAGTCAGTTGAATGCACTGTCTTATAGTAATATATCATTTTTCTTCCCTTATTTTAGACGTTTCTCCATGTCTAGGAGAATTTGGAGGACGCCAAATTGGCTTTTTAGAATTATGACCCTCTCTTGTCTATAGTTTTCATAATCAAGAAGTTGGCACAAATGATGAGTGTGTTGACATCAGGTCGACAACCAGTCATAAGAGTCTCAAATCTTTCATGGATGCTTGTTCTATAGGTGAACCCATTTTGACTATGATGATATTTTATTTTTCTGATAGATAAAGGAAAAAATGCATGAAATCTGGATCCATTAAAGCAGGTTTCTAGAGCATCTTTCCAAAGTAATAATCAACAGTGTCCACACACCCCCCTACTTTTTCAAATTTATCTTCACAACTCTCATACTTTTCTTCATGTTTTAGGCATTGTTTGGACATATAGGATTAAAATCTATTGAAAATTTTAGGGTGAGAATCCTTTAGGTTCCACCTGTTTTCGTCCAAGTAAGGCTCCTTGGAATTTATCCAAAACGCTTGTTTGAATACTTATATAATAAGCTCTTCATGACACCATCATTCTTCTCAAATATTTGTTAAGATGTTACTGTATAAAAAATAAAATTTTCTACAATTAATAATCTTTCTAATTGGCCTTAGAAAATATTATCCTTACATGCTTATTATTTCTTTAATACAAGATGAAATCAACAAGCAGAACTTGTTACATCCTCTTTGTATAAAACAAAATTCTCATTGCATGTAATTCTTTTTTTTTTTAGTAACAATGGAAATTGTTTATTTTGAGAGGAAAGTAGTAGCTAATAAAATGAAATTAGCAGATCATTATTCATTCATAGATTAAAAAAAAAAACACGATACTGAATTTTTAGTCCCAGCCACCCCCTAAAAATTAATCTCATAACATAAGGTCCAACTCGAACAAAATTCTCAACAAAGAAAAAAGTGTATTTATTAATAAAAAAATTCATTTGAACTGAAATAGAATGAACATTAAAAAATTTCCAAGAAAATTGAGAAAGTAAAGAATAGAAGGGATGGGGTCATAGGCTCATAGCCTCTCTCTCTCTCTCTCTCTCTCTCTCTCTCTCTCTCTCTCTCTCTCCCTCCCCCCCCCCATAGTCACAAGGATATTGATTGCCGGAGATTGTTTCATTGATGCTAGCCATTGGACTCTATGATTGGGCGGCATGGGTTGTGAAGAAGTCAAATCCCGCCAATCATTAGGGTCCTCAAGTAGAAGGGAACTAGAATTGAAGAGAAGAGAGAAGGAAAAGAAAAAACATATGGAATGAGGAGAGAGAAAGACACATCTCTAACAATGCTCTACAGGAGAAAAAAGGTGTTTGAAAAAAAATTAAAAGAATAATAATAAAATTATATTTATTTTTAATGAATCAAAACAAGTATTAAAATAATTAGGGTAATTACAAGAAACCCCATTTATCTATACCATGCTTTTGAATTAACCGCCTCATCAAAAAAAGTGAATAAATAACTCCCTGAACTATTGTCGTCAAGTATTTTGTTACATTTTTAACAATCGAGATGGTCTTTTGATGGTCATGTGATATCATATTTATTATATTTCACACTTTTCCTTTTTATATAGTTATAATAACATTTTAAGTTTTTTAGTTCAGGGGGTTAATCCAAAATTGGAAAATAAATGGAGGGGGTTTCTTGTAATTTACCCAAATAATTAAAGGAGAGGAAAAGTACTGCTGGATTTAGTTGAGCGTGCTCGGTCCAAAAGGGATTGACTACGCCTTCGTGCAAAGCCACCAAGCAATCAATCTTTTAGCAATAGAGGAACCCCTGAGACATCGACTTCCTCGCAGCGCACGACCAGTTGGGATTTGACCACAAGGACTAACATTTTTGGCTTCCTAATGAAAAGATGAGATAATATGAAATATGTATATGTCAAGAAAACCTTTCTGAGAGGGGAGAATAAGAATTAGAAAGAGGAGGAAGAATTCATAGTTTCTTCTATGTGTCCACTCTTTGAGATTTTGCCTCTTTTTATAGGGCATAAATGAAAAGAAAGTTTCACAATGTTATCAGCATCCCAATTTAAGATCATTGACCAATAGTTTCGCTCTCTCATAACAACCAAATTAATTGTAAATTTCAAGCCCATAACCTATTAAGCAAAAACCCAACAAAAAAGGAAAACTTAAAACTAGAAATCATAAAAATAGGCGTTGGGCTCAAAAATCTAATGAAAATATTATAAAAACATATAGGACAGGTTGGGCTCATCTGATCCCATAGAAGAAACACAACTTTTTAGAAATATATGGGCTCAGATGAACCCAACTTGTCCTATATATTTTTCTAATATTTTCATTTTTTAAGCCCAAAGCCTATTTTTAAGATTTCTAGTTTTAAGTTTTCCATTTGTATTGGGTTTTTGCTTAATGGATTTCCAATTTTTAAATTTTCAATTAATTTGGTTGTTATGAGTGGGTGAAACAGTCAATCAGTAACTGATTGTTACTCGTGCTTATTATCACAATTAAATTGGGATTCTAGTTATGTTCTAAAACGTTCTTCTCATTATGCCCTATAAAAGAGGCCAAAATCTCAAAAGAGTACAAATACAGCAGAAACTATGGATTCTTCCTCCTCCGTCTTACTCTTATTCTCCTCTCTCAAAAGGTTTCTCCACATGCATATTTCATAATATCTCATCGTTTCATCAGAAAGTCAAAAGCGTGTTTTCTCATGGTCAAATCCCAACAACTTGTGGCTACGGGGAAGCTAATGTCTCGGGAGTTCCCTTACAGCTAAAGGGTTGATTATTTGGTGGTCCTGCACGAAGGCACCATCAACTCTTTTAGGGCGGAGCACGCTCGATCGAATACCCATGCTGGCAATATTTTTCCTCTTTTTAAATTATTTTAATACTTATTTTTATTATAAATAAATATAAATTTATTATTATTACTTTTAATTTCTCCAATAGTCTAAAGAAGTTGAAGTGCTATAATAACGTCAATTTAAAATAAAAAAAAACTTGCTGCTTATTATTGCTCTAACTAAAACTATCAAGGATTTTATAGTAGGAATATGTTTTCATTGTAAATATAAATTTTAGAATTCTATCAATGGATGATTATTTAATAATACAATTAAGCCATTATGGATAAAAATATTCTAATTATATCAGCACTAGATTTTGTATTTTAAGTCTCAGGTCAGAGAATTATACAAGTCCTATTCAAGTAAGAAACTGAGAATAGAATATAGGATTAGATAGACATCAATAATCCTTATCCCAAAAGAAAGGATTTTGAGTCAAGTAGGGGCATTTTACTTTTAAGGATTATTTGCATTTTCTTCATTTCTATGTATGGCCTGTTCATGGCATGGCATGTGTCCAACTTTTAGCAAACTTAGCATTTTTATCTCAAGGCTATACGTATACTACTATCAAAAGCTCCGGTTGGAAATCCACAATAGATACTATTACTCATCTTTCCCACCCATGGGAGAATTGATTATTTGATATTAAAAACTTTCCAATCACAAGATAAGAGTACCAACAGGTGTGCTGGTAAATTTGATTCATTAACTAAACCTTCCTTCATTCCTTAGTTTCTACATGAGGAACTTTCTTTGCCCGGGGAAAATTTTGCAAGAAACTTCTCTTTGTCATAACCTCAAAAATATTGAAAACTGAAGCCAAAACTGCAATGTTAGACTTGTCTTGGTTAATAAGCCAAAACTTTGAGTAATCTACATCAAAGTTTATTGCAATACAGATTCTGACTTATTAAGTGACTGATCTCTAGAGTAACCCGAAGTTTACTCTTACATAAATTAACATATATTCTCACCCTCGTTATATGACCCTTAGTCACTTCTAAGTTTGTTACTAGACCTATTTTTTTATTACATTTATCATGTGCCCCAATTGATTGTTTTCACCTATTATGACAATAGAAACTTTATTATTTAATAAAAGCTAAAATTAGAGTTATGATATACAAGTTACCATTTGATGAAAATCTTCCAAGTAAAAAAAACCAAAATGATTAAATATAATCATATCGAATCATATCTTTCCAATGATACGCATTGCACATGTCTACCTTTAATTTTCAGTTGTCAGCAGAAGGAAAGAGTTGAATATGTTTTGTGATTCTCCCTCTCCTTTCTAATTACCTGCACATCACATGCAATTTCCATAACATTTCCTCCCAATTCTGGATTTAGTAGCTAATGCTATTTCACACCTACCCACCAGTCAATTTCAGCTCAAGAAATCCCAGACAACCCGAAAACTAAAACCCTATTCTCTCTGGGTTTTTGGCGCAACGTTCTGAATCCTCAACAAGGCCCTTTAGTATGCCAAAAAACCATATATACTAGAATACAAGTCTCGTTGTCGAAATTGAGAGGCCAGAACAAGAGATTGATGCTAGAATTCAATATAATATGTTCCAATATACAGCATAATAGTGAAACTTCAATCAAAAGATTGGATTTTTGAAGCAAAGAAAGCACCCAACCTCGAGAATCACAGAGAAAACGATGATGCTCCTGGCCTTCTTCCTCGACAAGTGAGCTCTCCTCTTCAACCTCGCATGGACCGAGGCCTCCTCCTTAGACAAGTACTGCAGCTTCTTCTCGTAGTCCTCGCTGCTGGATCCGAAGACACCCCGCCACAATCGCGAGAAGAATCCACCGCTGCTCTGCTTCTTTGATGCTACAGCGGTCTCCTTCTTCTTGGAGCCCGAGTCGTCTACTGTGGATTGACGAGCTTCTTCCGCCATTGAGAGAGGGGGGGTGGAGAAAATCTGAACTCAAAAAGAGATGGAATCGATTTGGATCTTGATCTATTGAGCAGCGAGAAAAAGAGAGCTTTTTTTTTTATGTTTGCTCGCGA